>CM023958.1:1606352-1647386 GCA_013407115.1 Glycine latifolia
CGCGTCGTGGAATAATCATTTTGTAGTAGTGACCTGTTAATCATTATTGTTAAATCAATCTTGCCAAAGAATTTCTCAAACTTAGTTTGTAGCATCACAACACACTGACCCTCACTGGTGTCCCATATGCATCTGTAATTTTCTCAAGAGGCTCTATCTCATAAATTGGAATCAAGTAGCTATATAAATCCATAAACTCTATCCCAACCTGTCAAAATATAACAAAAAAAAATACTTGTTTTATAATAGAAATAATTATATTTTTATTAATGTTTTTTTCTTCTTTATTCATGTTTTTTTTCCAACCAAATACCATGTTATAGTTGAATTTCAAACAAATATGCAGTACCTTTGTCTCAGTTTGACACGAGTGTGCATCACAATAATTTGTGACTTTCTTTGTTATGATGTGTCCGCTAGAAAAGGTGGAGCATTATGAACTTCACTATCAGCTAATTGAGAATGTGAGAATGCCAATATTTCAGTAGTAATCATTATTTTTTTAGCCATTTGACATAATCATTAGAAGCCATCAACAATGAGAAAACCATACATAAGTAGCAAAATAAGGATAGAAAATAAACCTGAACTATGCTACCAGGACGAGGGCATAGATCATCTTGTCATGAGTTAGATTGAATCCAATGTGCACCAACCATTTGGGTTGTGCTTGTGCTCTGCTGATTTTACACAAAGCTGAGGGCAATGGAGGTAACAAAAAGGAACAATACATTAAAAATGTCTCATAAGCTTATAGATTATATAAGCACATGGTCAAACCACACGCATACAAGCAATCAAAAGCCAAATAAAACATTTCAGACCCATATTATTGCCCAAGAAAAGTGGATTCTCGTACCAGTATTGACACCAAAATCGAAGCTTCCTGTTGTCACCCCTGTTTCCAACACTAATACTAACACTAGCATGAAAATAGATATAATAAAGGAATTCGGAAGCACATATACAACAAGAGACATGGAAACAAAGTTAGACTTCCAAAGAGCCTAAGACATTAATGTATTTCATGTATTATATATTGAACTCAGAAAAATAATTCGTAATTAAGGATATTTTTGTGAAAAAATAATTAATGTAAGAGATATTATGAATTGGGTCTTATGAAGAAGACCCAGCATCACTTCTAATTTGGGTCTTATAAAAAGCCCAAATCATGAGTATTTTTGAGTGCCCAAACCATGAGCTTAAATTCTCTCCTTTAGATTAATGTCAAATTTAAACAAGCTCTTTGTTGTTTCATCGCAACAGACAACAGAAAAGCCATACAAATTTGAAGGTTACAAATTACACAACTGCTGCAAGCTTGAGAGGATCCTAAAACTAGTATCCTTCAGGGACTAATTCACCTGAAATAACATCCTGCATCCAGTCTTCAAACCTCACAATAGCTTGGACCAGTGCCTGAACAGTAGCATCATCCCACGTTCTATATTTGGGAACTTTTGTATTGGGGATTAGGCCAGCATCTAATAGTATATGTTAAGAAAGTGCAGGTCCATAACCAAGGGCCTCCCCAAGGACAATTTTCAATGTGTCAGATGACTTCCCACCTTTGTGGGTTCCCTGCTTCTCTTTTGCTACATTAGATGCATTACTTCCATTTCCATTGGCCTTAACAGCCTCATCATTATCATCTCCCTTGGAAGACACTAGGGATGTCCGCAACTTTTCCATAGTAGTTCGCTCAAAAAACTCTACAACTTTCCACAGGATAACGATGGTGTGACATAATTGCAAGCCCTTTATCATCATCCCTGTCATTGACAAAATTGCAACCATTCCACTAATCACAAAGACATTCTTAAAATGATAAAATCCCAAAAATATAAAACAAGATAAGCAGATAACCCATGCCCCAAGAACATTAATAAAAAAGTACAAGCAAATGCATTCTGAAAGTAAAGTAAAACACTTTTAATTAATCAATCCCATTTTCAAAAGCAAGGTCCGGCATAACATTCAGCACAACATGCCAAGCCAATTATCTCAACTAGGAATGACATAAAAAATTCAAATATAAAAATGTGCTACATACAACAGTCTCTTGGTTCTCCATAAGTACACTTATTTTCACTCTTAACAAGAGATGCAGATATAATCTAGTGAAAACATACGCCACCCGCATGCAAATTTTCAGTTGCACGTTCATATTTTATACCACAGTGTAGATATAGGCAACAAATAGGAATTAAAGAGCGGAAGAGAGACATAGTAAGAACCTGTGAGACCGTAGCAGAGTCATGACAGCAAAAGTAGAATCTATGAGGAGGATGTTCCCCTGAGCATACAGCTCCAATATGACATAGTTTGCATTCTCCCCAAGTCCAAATTGAAAGAGAATAATCTGTCAGTTTTCATAAACAAACAAAATTAAGAATTTTCAATTTTTTTGGGGGGGAAAGAAATAAACAAAGGGTGATGGATATACTATACTATACCCGATCGTACCCAAGTTGGCGCACATCCTCGAGCCTTCTGGTTCGAATGTGCTTCCTTAATTTGAGAGTGAAACCAGAGGGAGTGTTGCTCTTGTCACGCATGTAGAGAGTAGTGTGCAATCTCACGCCACTTTCCATCAGCAGCAGAACCTTCTCGCTCTCCCCGGATTCGGAAACTCTACTGCTGTTCATCACCACGTGGAGGCACGTCATGGAGTAATCGTCGCGCCACACCGGCAGCACCGAGTGTAGCTGCCCCCACACCATCTCGCGCGCCGCCTCCTCCGAGCGAATGTCGCCGTTTGCCGCCAGCGCCGCAATGCTCACTTACGCGTACCCGCCGTGCTCGAAGATCGCGTGGAGCAGCACCGCCGATTCAAGGTCCAGCGTCGGCGTAGCAAAACCGCGAGACGGAGCGTCGCCGGATGCGGAGGTTGTCGACATTGCTGCGGCGGGACTTGGTTTGGGGCTCATGATAAGGAAGGAGTGTCTAGAGTGGGAGTGAAGGGTTAGGGCTTCAAGAATTTGAAGGGTTGGGAGAGTTTGAGCTGAATTTGGAATTTGGAATTTGATACAGGGTCGTGCAGTTGTAATAAACAAGGGGAAAGTTAATTGATTTTTATTTTAATTTAAAAATAATCAAAGTCGGTTATTAGTCCAACCGACTTTGAATCTTCAAATACAAGGTCGGTTTTAGTATAACCGTATTTGAATTCTCATCAACAACGACGGTCTTTCTGTTAACCGACTTCGTTAATGTATTAGTGTTCAATTAATTACAAAAATGCCACCGGTTCTTCTACTAGGTCGGTTTTAGAGCAACCGTCGTAAATAAGCTGTCGTAATATGTATATTTTGTAGTAGTGATACCATCCTCAACTAAAGTATGTGCTTAAGTTTTGAAGTACCCGAAGAATACACTAAAGTCTTAGTTTCACTTGCATTAACATAATAATAATTCACAAAAGAAGAAATAAAAAATAACATAAATCAATTTTTTCAAAAGTTAATTTTTTTGGGGGGAATTTTCACAAGAAATCAAAAAATTCACAAGTTAAAATTAACTCTTTTTAATAGTTTTTTGTTTAATTTTCCTAAAAGATAAGGTGTATAAATTAATTTTAGTTTATGAGAGAAGTTGGATTTGTTTTTCTCTTATATTAAGTGCCTTGTTTAGAAATTTATTGAAAGTGACCCAAAATCAATTATAGGTGGATTTAAACACTTCAAAGCTCGCTGAAACTGGAAGCATTTCATTCAAAAGTAAATTTAAAGTTAATGTTTCCCTGATTAGTTGAGAAAAGGACATGAATTGTACTAGTATTAATTTCCCTCGAGATCAAAAAGAGCAAAAAGTTTAATCATACTATATTTACGGAGAAAAAGATTATAAACAAGTGTATAGTACAGACGTGAGGCGTGGAATAAAACTTTGATTAGTAATAAATTGGTCATTGTTGCTTTTAGAAACTTGCTGTGGACACACATGACAAATGGGATTTGCATTTTTATGAAGCTCATCTCATGTTTAAACTTTAATTTGGACGGAATTGAAAAACATCTCGTTGATATATTCATGTGCTTTCTTCTTGCTAGCTTTTGGATTGTAGATACTTTTTGATTATCATAAAAGGAATGAACGACTTTAATTTGGAAATTGAGACCGAAGTTGCAATAGAAATCGTTACACGTCTTCTCTAGTGTGTATGTATTGTTTCCTTTTGGGTTTAAAGGAAGACCAAATGTTGAGGCCAGTCACAATATAAAGGGAACTCACGAAGATGGCGAAAGTGTTTAGTATGGTTTAATGTTTAAACTCATGCACGCACCAGATATTTTAAGAATCTATACCAGATATATAACGGTTGTCTATATAGTTTCTTTCCATTCCCATTGTTGGAGAATTAAAGCTTCGGATTATTTAGCATATTTTATTCTATAATTTTACTATATATTATTTTGTACTTTTATCTTATCAAATCTTTGGTTGCAACATCATTGGAGAAGATATAGTGGCATTCATAATGGATACAAGTCCAATGAATTCACTTTATGTTGTCAACTAGTAGTCCAATGAATTATGTTGTTGTTGGCTTAAGAATGAATACAAGTCAAATTTCAGCTGGCTTACAGTCAGTGGCATGGAATATATAACAGAGTTGCGTCAAAAAACAATAATGATGACAACAGGACTAAATACAATGCATGTATTTTTTTTTTAATTGAGAAATAATTTATTATTTTAAGTTCTCTAAAAAAGTAACATATTTTACTAATAATTTTCCCCACTCGAATTGAGGGTATTAAAGTAATTTTCATTCCATTATTTTTTGCTTTTATTTTTTATTTAAAAAACATATGTTCAGTTAATGAGATTAATGAATGTTGTCACTTTTGGGTAACACATGTAAAATTGAAGACGGATGCAGAAACAAACACCTACTAAAGGACAGTATATGAAAATATGAAACCTTTATATCAAGTAAGTACATATATTATTTTCTCAATTTTCTTTAACTTTTACTCATTAAGCCAATCGATCTCTAACATCTCTTACTTTGATTTGATGTTTCGCTTATCATTAATTAAGATAAACAATGTATTACATTTTCTTAACTAAAAATTAGCATCTTAGATATATTTTTGTAGTTCATTCTGTCATGAAAAATATGGGTGCATCATCCGATACAATTACTAAACTAAACTATGGGAACAATTATTCCCAGTTTCATATTTGTTATATAAACTATTAACTCTGAAATTTCTATTTTGTCCACTAATCAAATTCCTCCACCCCTCTCCTTTCCCTTCCCTTCTCCTCACATCCAAAACCGCATCCCCTACCCCAACCTAGACTGCACCACCCCTCCCTCCATGCCACCACTCTAGGCTGTGCCTGCGCCGTCCTTCCCCCCACACAATACGTCGTCGATCCATGACCACGCCATCCCTCCCTCCATGCAATTCGTCGTCAATCTACACAGCACCTTGCTCCATCGAGATCGAACACCCTTGTTTCTCTTTTTTGGATTTTATTCTAGGTTTTGTTGTTGAATAGTATTTCCGTTGCATCATTTTTTACACCCTAGTGTGTTCAATAGAAATACAACAAAATAGTATTTTTATGTTGCTCCATTTTGTTTACCCAATAGAATTTTGTTGGAGACTTGTTTAACGGAATCATATTTCCGTGGGAAGGACAAATTCAAAAAAAAAAAAATTTGAAGCCAACAGGGTAGTGCCAATAGCAATATTGGTATTGCTAGTTCCTCTAAACTAAATAAAACCTTCCTCTTATTGAAATATAACCTTCTTATTCCGTCAATGGGGATTCGCTAACAACTCGTGCTGACCCAGACTAGTAATTAGCTCTCTTAGCTAGAACCATTAGCCCTTGATTATCAATATGATGTTCATGGACAAAACGACAAAATGATTTCAAGATTTTTGCAAAAATAAGCGCAGGGTCCTCTATTATTCAGAGCATTTAAATGAACGCAATTATGAGGCAGCAAATGCAAATTGCTTCAAATGAGGCTATTGGCTATTTAAAATTTGACTTCGACCTTTTTATAATCAATTTTGTCTCAATAATTCGCATGACAATTTGCATTAAAGGTTAGGTAAAACTCTAATTTTAATTGTTACAATATTTATAATAAAAAAAATCTGAGAAACATAATTTAAGTTTTGTTGTTATATCAAATACTACTATAAAATAGAAAATTACGCTCTTCAAATATACTAGATTCGGAATTTTTTTATAGAAAATATTTTAAAATTAAATGTCATACTCAACCGTCAACACGGTATTTCACAGTCCCCTAGAATTTCAAACAAAATCAACCAAGTAACATAAATTAGCTGACTGAAAAAATGAATTAAATTAAAAGGCACTCATGGGATAACACCAAGCATATTAATTTACATAACCTCACCCGACCAAAAGCGGGGTTAACAGATAATGGTCCAGTACGTGTTAGGAATCTAACATGCTGACAATGTTAAAAAAATAACAGCATTGGATGGTGTAAGATCTAAAATACTTACAAAGCTAGGAGGAGGACAAAATGGATACATATTTGGATATACATGTAACTATATCTAGACAGGCTAGTGGACATACATAAGAATAAGAACGTGTCTGTCTCAGTAAAGGGCAGACACAAGTAGAAGTAGAAGAAACAAATAGCAGTGCCAATGTACCCGGCACGATGAAATCATCCGAGATGGAGCAGCCGAAGGTTTGTGGGGAGCTCTTCCAGCAACAGCTGGAGCAACTGCATGCCCGTTCGTTCTTTGTTGCTCATCTGTAGGCAATGGGTTTGATGAAGTCTCATTTGGAGAAAGGGGCATCCTCTTGCCTAGACTCAGATCCTGACCTACATATGCATGTAGACTGTATATAAGCAAAAGGAATAAAAAGGGAGATGGGAAGAACCGAGTTAAGGTAGAAAAAAGCCTTTGCATCAAGCATCAGGCAAATGGTTAAGAGACCAAGAACTCACAAGAAGTCAGCTTCATTGCCTAAGTAGAATGATTAGAACTAAAGCTAAAATATATTAGCTTATAAACTCAAAAGTACTATGACTCACAATTTGAGCGTGACCACGCTAGCTTCTTGTTTCCCCTATCAAATACCAAACGGTATCCTGTCATGAAGTTCTCTGCCAAAAGATTTTATTAGTTTTAAGATTAAAGTATCTTTTAATACCATATTCCAGAGTATGGGTAATCAGTAGACTTTAATAAGGAAAATATGTTAACTTACGTCCGATTGTTCCCACATCTCCTTCAGTTGGCTGTATGGCTAAACAAAATCCAATGACTCCCTGCACAGAAAGGACCGATCTACCTAATTTAGCTACAAGCCTACAACTATTCCTATAATGAAGCCTCTTGTAACATCGTTAAAAAGATGTCAAAATTTTAGTCCAGGATCACTTAATTCACACCCACCTCATTGCCATAGAATACAAATACAGGGTCATAGACCACAAAACTGTTATTCTGTTGGAACGTGAGAGTTAAGCTGGGAACCTTTGGCAACTCTTGCGAACTGTCTCAGAAAATAATAATAAATAAATAAAGCCATCAAAAAGAACAGAAAATTCCACCAATTAGGAAATCATGCACCAACGCGAGAGGGAAGAGAGACAGAGATCTGTCCAGAAAACTCACCTGGGAACATAACAATACTCCCAAGGAGATCCTTCAAAGCTAGATCTTGAACCATTTACTTGTTGATCAAACTATCACAAACAAAATCATATTAAAAGACCGAGAAGAAATTTAGAAAAATGGAATTTAGAAAACTAAAGTACCTCCTCAGCTATTGCTCCATACACATGGCCAGGAAGAAATGTAAATGATGCCCCGCTATCAACCTGCACTTTAAAACTTGTCATTTTAAGACAAGAATTCCCAACACAACATGACTCCACTCCAATAATGTAGGTTGAACTGACCAGGAAATTTATCATAATTAGCACCGTGGCACCATTTTCTAAAGTATATTTTAGTGCAGTGAAACATTGTAAACTAATTTAAAGTACAGAATTTCATACTATAATCCATCCAAAGGCAAGAATGAAGTAGACTGTTGGATGGTTGGTCCTTGGTCCCCAAAAAATATTCTACCAGAATCATCTTCATTAAAGCACAAGGAAAAAGAATCGTGGATTAATCCTGATTTAGCAAGAAAACTTGGAACTGAACTCTCCCCAGGCCCCAAACCTAATAGGCCATCTGGAGCAACCCCATCCAAATAACCACCACTTTGCTTCATACCACACCTGCATTCAACAAAACTGACGTCAGAGAAAAAACCAGGACACTTGTTTTTAATTAAAAAAAGAATAGATCATCAAGGAAAGTGATGTTGAAATAACAAAGACAGGGCAGTCAGCCACACCCAAGAACAACTGGAGCCTGAACAGATGAGTTTGATAAACTGCCGCCTGACTGAAGATGCAGTATGTCCTCAACCAACAATCCAGAACTTGACGTGTTCTCCGACAAGTAACTGACCATGTATGGACACTGCTGTGAACTTTTACAATTTGAACCCTTATCACACAACTGATGACTGCAAGATAGATGCTTACTGGATAATGACCGAGACGGACTATACTCATTCAGATCTCTATCCTGCATAATAGATGCCCCATATGTGAAGGAGCACCTGCCAATCAATTACTGGAAATAAGTGCTAAACCTGTTATAAATTCTAAACCTCATTGAACCATTACACCCAGAAAGGTGCCATGTTTTGTGTTAGTGTCACATTACACTCAAATTGAAACCTTATCCAATCAAGGATTTGCAATTTGCATGATTAACTATATGTTAAACAATCAATAAAACAAGCTAATATAATCCGATATTGTATTATTTTTATTACATTTAAGATATTGAGACTACAAGTTACATAGTAGAGTAAACCAACATTTTAGTTCCTGAAAGTATAAAGCCTAGTCACATAAACATTAGTCCTCGAAACTAAGAAACTTCAAAAAAGTCCATGAAACTGCAATCCGCCAATTACATCAATCCAAAGTTCAAAAAAATGTGACTTAAATGATAACATTATCATATGTTTAAGAGACCAAAATCTCAAGATGAAACAACTAGAAACTCCACGGACTTATTTTAAATTTTCCTTAGTTTGAAGAACTAATGTGACACCTCGTTATGCTTAATCATAGTATACTCTACATAGTTAGAGAAATCAAAGAAAAAATAGATTAGATATGATATTCATACCAGATTGGAATAGTAACTCGATGACAATGGAGCACACTGTACGCAATCACACGGAATCCAAAGGAGATCACTCCCTGCGTCCAACGCCACGAGAAACGAAGTGCTCGGTGTTCCTATATCAATCCACGTGTAATGCAACCTAATCACCAGAGACGCACTATCAGATTCAAACCGAAGAAGAGAGAGCAATTAGGGATTATTATTACTATTATTATTATTATTACCAGCCGAAGTCGTTGCCGAGCGACATCGTTTTGCTACCGTGAGAAGGAAACAGTAGCTGGTAGCGTGTGCCTCCGACTTTGATCTTGCGCCGGAGAATGTCGCCGGTGAGAAGCATCCGGTAGTAGCCCATGCTCCACCGGTCCGGCCAGTAGCTGGTCTGAGGCCGAACCGGTTTCATTTCGTCGGCGAAGCGGTGAACGAGGCGCGCGGAAAACGTGATCGGAACCGGCATTGCGCGAGCCGTTAGCTCCAAAAGCAACAAAAGCAGCAACCGCCACCGCATCGAGATCGAGATCTGGCACTGGCACTTGCACTTGTTCTGATGCCTCGTTTAACTGATTTAGGTAACGACTAGTGTTAATTAGTGAAGTGAGGGTGCGCAGTGTGCATCATCATCGCCATGGATCGTATCGTTTCGTTTCGTCCCTGTGTGGCTGTGTGTGAGTGAGAGTGAGAGTGAGAGTGGATAAAACAAACAAACAAAACTAGTGCATTTTGTTGCGGGTGGAATTAGACTGTTACTAAGTGCTTAATTAATGGGGAAAGGAAAGTGATATGATTAGTGTCTGTAATAGTAAGTGATTATTGTAAATGATGATTAGGAGGAGTAAGGGCGCAACACTCCAGCGACGAAGCGAAACGTCACGCGCGGTGGCCCTACCGTGTCTTTACGTGCTTGAGAATGAAACGGGCTTTTATTGCCGATGTCGATTTGTCTTTGCCACTGTGGGCTCCCCCACATTTATTTTCATTCCTTTCCTTTTACGAAATAAAAAATAAAAAATCAAACACATAAGGCACAAGGTTTCTTAAGTATTTAGTTTCATTATATAAATAAAATAAATGCTTAGATAGATACTAGTAAATAATCACATTGTGTGGTGTGGGTCAGGAATAAAGATTCACACACGAAAAAAAAAAAATCTTGCAAGTAAACAGCTGAACATATTAATTGTTTTTAAAGAAATCTTAAGTTATTGAAGAAAACAACTGAGACATGATAATTTGACTAATTAATGCTTTTAGTGAAGGAGACGTATTTTAAAAGATAAAGTATAATTATACTAATAATTAATAAAATACATAATGATTAATATTTAGTAATTTCATTCTATGTAATATTAGTATGATCTTAACTCAACTGATAATTTTCAAGATAATAGTTATAATTGCACTCTGTGGAATCTTAAGTTCTTTCTCCAAAGAAAACAACATTTTTTCTTTCCCTTGTCATCTCCAATTCTGTTCACAATTGTAGGTTGTGCCGCCAATGATGCTTAATGATAAAGATCAAACGCGTTTGCAATGAATTGGGATGACAAAGACTGAGACAACCAATTGGTGAAGCTAACAATGGACAAGTGCTCCAATCAATAAAACAGGCCCGACAAGGTGGGGTGGTCCAAGACGTGAATGTAGCTTTAAACTAGGTGATCACACGTTGGGTTGGATTAAATCTGTGTAAACCCATCACTCAATCCCAACAAAAAATATTAGGTTGGATTTGCGTGTTTTTCTTTTCAAATCGGACACAATTGAATCATAAATAGATTTGATGGATTGGACCATTGGCTCATGTTATTTATAAATAAAAAAATCTAGAAATAATTTTCTTAGATTTTTTTTAATATTTTTAAAATTTACAATACAATTACTTGCAATATAGTTACATAAAAAAATTTAACCACCATTTTCAATTAACTAAATCATAAAATCATATTGAAAACAAGTAAACAACAAATGTTTAATTTATAAAGCAAACAATACAAAATCAAATTTCAACCATAATTGTATTGCAAAAGTGCAATCTTATAAAGTATACACTAGTACAAAATAAACTTACAATCATTCCAAAAAGTAAATAATACTACAAATAGAAACACTACAATATGGTGATAATGCTGGACAATTGCTCAACTAGTCAACCTCACATAGAAACACTCCAAGCAAAAGAGAAAAATCAATTACTATATTAATAACAAGTTTAAATTATGCTATATAGAAAAAAGAAATATGCCAAAAAAGAAATCATACCATAAACTAAGTTAAAAATATTACTTTAAGAACTAATGGTCCAAACTCCCAATAGTAGTCCTAGTAATAGTTCCAATAGTAGCAATATTTAAAGTCAGACCATGCAACTATAAAAATTTAAAGAAAATTTCATTATAACATAATATCAATTCATATTCATACGGTAAACAAATGAAAAAAAAAAAGAAATTATTATTCAATACCTATTCCATCTTTTATGTTTCATCTAATTCAACTTGTAATTCATTAACATTTTGCTTATTAGTTTTGAGTCAATTTTGGGCACAAATCAAAGCTTTAACAATAGTGGGACTTACAGAACTACAAAATGGATCAAGTACTCAACCTCTTGTATAAATGCAGACTGATACAATAGACATAGGAATGGTCAATATATATCTAGTCATGAAGAAAGAACATGATATTTGGATGCTTTCATTTTCCACCATGCCAAAATGTCAAATCCAAGACTAACATCTTCATTGTCATCCTCTAAATACTTATCGAACTAACTCCTTTGTAGTTCACCATTATTTTTCTTCATTCTCAATCTAAATTAGTCGTCTCAATCCTCATCCTCATCAACATCGTTGGCATTACCTTGTGAATCACGATTTAAAGCCAAATTACTAGAATTACTACTATCAATGTAAATGGGATGTTCCGAAGCATATTCAACAAACATTTTTCTTATGAGATCATCCAATTTTTTCAGCATCTATTTGGTTTTGTCAACACCATACATTTTCTTAAAACAAAACTCAATATAATCAAATTTATAACGCAGATCAAGAAAAACAACCACAATTAAAAGATAGTTAATCTCACTACTCTCCCAATACTTGTTAAACTTCAGTTGCATATTAGTTGTCATCTTTTGTATCACTGGATCATCCTCATGCCTCCACCTATTTAGGCATTTCTAAATAGTAACCAACTTCTTAAAGAAATTGTTAGCCATAACATGTAGTGACCCAGAAAAAGAAAGAGTTGCATCATAGAAAACTTTCAAAAAGCTCATAAACACACGAGCATGTTTCCAATTCATCTCTTTAGGACATCCTCATTCACTAGTTAGAAGAGTAAGCACATATGCAGCCTCAATATACTCAAAACGATTTATAGCTTGTTCAAAATTTTCAACAATATCTAACATCAAATAGGTGGAGTTTCAACTGGTTGGCAAATCAAGTGTTAGCATTGCCTTTGAATTTACACTAACTTCCTTTGCACATCTCTTAAAAGTAGCCAACCTATTTGGAGAAGACTTCACAAACTTACATGCATCCCTTATTTTACTAATTGAAGAGTCAATTTCCTTCAACACATCACATACAATCAAATTCAAAATGTGTGTGGAATACCGCATATGCATGAACTCTCCATTCAACAAAGTATGACCATTCCAAACACTAGGACCTCTACTTAAATATGAAATGGCTACATTGTTAGCACTTGCATTATCAACTATTACACAACATTTTTTTTTTAATCCCCCATTCTTTCAAGCAATTCTCTAGGTTTATCCCTATGGTTTTGCCTTTGTGGTCACCAATCAAACAAAATTTTAGTATTTTCTTATGCAACCTAAATGCTTCATCAATGTAATGAGTTGTCACACACATGTAATTCACATTTTGGATTGATGTTCATTTATCAGTTATAAGTGAAACCATTTATTTATTTGCAAACAATATGCATTTCAACTTCTCCTTGTCATCGTTAAGGACTTGAATGCAATATTTAACAAGAAGAAATTTTAAAATAAGGTTGAGCCGCTTCCATAAACTTCCTAAACCCTTCATATTCAACAAATTTAAAAGGAAGTTCATCTACAATGATCATCTCTACAAGTTCTATAAGAATTCTCTCTTGATTGAAATCAACAAGTTTCATACTAACAATATTAGGATCACCCTCACATCCCTTTCTAACAACAATTGTTTTTTGTTTCTTATCAACCTTCCTGAAAGGATTTTTCATACATGAAGCTAAATGTTTGTTCAAAACCAAATTATTAAATTTGATCATAATCCATATCCTTATGTGATCCAAATTTCCTCTGCTAGTAATGTTATTTAAAACATGTATTGTCTCTTTATTTCTGCATCAACCAAGAATGTATTTCTTGATATTCATACCAGATTTTGTCACACTGTTCTCCACAGTGATAGTTCCCTAAATATAATTTGAGTCAATAGCTATTAGAGCTACCTATATATTACGGTGGAGTTTGAGTCATATAGCTTCTCACCTACAATGGCTATGACTCTTTATCGTAAATATTGGTGCACAAACTCCTTGCTTCTGTATTTTTAGAGAACGAGAGGTAATATATGATCTATCCATGAGTATGTGAATTGTGAATGATGCATGATTTTGTTCATATCAAAGGAGGAAAGGGGTGACGACTAATATATCTTATGGTTAAATAGATAAAATGTTTTGATTTTTGTGATATTTTTTTAACAATAATCATTCAATATTAAAAACTTATTATTATTTTTTAGGACGAGGAAGGTGCTGTAAATGAAAAGGAAGTAATAAATTGAAGTTTATAAAAACCAATGCTTTCGGCTTCTGAAATACGAGATCTACATAAAGACAATTCTAATGAATGTTATGAAGAATTTGATTGGAATATCAATGGCAAAAAGAAGGAAATTTATTAACTTGATGTAATTAAAATTGGTAAAATAATAAAATCTATAAATAAAAAAATTAACTCAATAGGTCTTGAAACGAATTCCCAACAAACGATATGGATTTCATCTAGAAATTTGGTACTTTGATATAGTAAGAGGCAAAATAAAATGATTTTGTCATTTTGAGCTTTGATTTATTTGTAGAAAACCGTTCCAAATTCTGAATTGCCAAATTTTGGGAAAATGGTAATCCAGATTGATCTATTGTGTGAGTGTGGTGATCTTCAATATTCATAATTCTAATAGTTAATATTTATTTATCATTGTGTGGTGATATTAAATGTTCATTAAAATCTAATTATTAAGAGTATGTTTGGACGAAGTATTTTAAAATTTTAGGAAATTTAAAATGTATCAATTAAAATTCTTTTATTTTTAAAATTATGTGTTTAAATAAAAAAATTAAATTTCTTCATTTTCAAAATTGTGTTTAAATAAAGAAATTAAATTTCTTCATTTTTTAAATTTTGAACCTCATGCACGGAGAGATATGAAATAGATACCATGGGAGGTCAGAGTACTCGTCGGCGATGAAGATCGAACAAATAATAGTGCGATTAGAGTTTCTATAGAAGAAGAGAATTTCAATTTCTTCCATTTTAGAAGGAAATTTAAATTCCACATTTTTAGTTATTTAAAATTCTATTTTAAAATTCTAAAAATTTAAATTCTTAGTATAAAAACATCTAAACAATAAATTTTAAATTAAAGAATTTTAAATTTCCTAATAAATTACTTTTCCCAATTAAAATTCTCTATCCAAAAACAATCTAAAAGTATTTATTTATCACTCACATAAAAAAAATCTTAAATATACTCCAAATAAATATTTATATATAAACAACGCACTTTAAATTGACAACGTGCAAAAATCATACGGGATTCGAAGCAGACCTAATCTTCGTGTGCCCGTAGGCATTTAACCTAGGGAACGAAGAATCAAGTTACAAAAGAATATTATTTTAAAAGAATTTGTTTGGGACTATAGACCAAAGAACAAATAACTGTGGCTATGTACACTAGCAAGATAAATAATACAAAATTTAGACAAAAATTTCTTTTCAACCATGTATCCAGTTTTCCAATTTCAAAGCTGTCACTAAAGACAGAAACGGGTATCACTTGTTAGACCACTGAAATTCTATTTCTAAATTTCTCGAGGGCCCACTTTTACTTTCCGGCAACAGAGTGTACTCTCCAGATACTGCTCCTAGCATTACTACCCGATCAATCTGGATTGTCACTTTCCCAAATGAACTCTGTCATCAGATAAATAAAAAAATAGATGGGTTAAGCGGAAGCCTAAAACCAAAATAATTGAAGATGGATAGACTGCATTTACAAGTCCAACTTTTCCACAATTACCTTTCCCATTTTGCTCTTGTTTTTGCAAGAAATGTGAAGCTTCTGGCCTTTTGGAGGACTCTCAAAGGACCATGTAAAGCTCTCATCCCACTCCGGATTAGGGCCAGTTGAGACCACCTGATCAGCACATTCTCATGATAATTAGCACATTCTCCGAGTAGGAAATCACATCAAAATAGAAAGAAAACATGATTTTCCTCGAATTGTATAGTGATAACCACAGATTCAGAATGCAAATCATTGTCCCATGCGTTTATAACAATAGAAAAGAAATTGAAGCGGGTGTGGCTCTTGACAAGTGAGAACCATATACTTCCGTATCAATATTGTAACAAATCGCATTTAAGTCAAAAGCTACTTCAAAAGGAAAGAAAAAAAACAATTTGGGTGAATCTGGATTCTAAAGTCTGGCAACAGAACTGCAGTGGAATATGTAATAGTCAACTGGATTTTTATTCTAGGAAGCAACTATAAAGGTCTATATCCTAATTGGGTATTTTCTAATATTGGCATAATTTCCATAGGGACATAGCAGATAATATTATTTATTGGGCATTTATGCAAAAGATTGACAGCGATACAGTCATATATTAATCTCACATAAAACAAGCACGTCATCCATTTCAACTAATCCTAGTGCACTAGAGGAGAAGATCACAAAGCAAGATAATAAATACGAAATTATTTTAAAAATACCTTGGTTTGCCTTGGAGGAGTGTTTCCGAGTGTAAGCTTGCAAAAAACACTTGGGTTTCCAACAGATTGCTTCATGTTGTTACCACCCTTGATTATCACCACCAATGTTCCTGGCAAACACTGCAATAAAAATTCTGCCTTCTCCTGAAAGCGAGGTGGGCCAGACTGGATTAAGTACTGCAGCATAGGAATAGCATCTGCAGCTGCTATTGACTGAGCCCTTGAAACTTCTGCTGGACATGCTGACCAAGCTTGCCTAAGCAGGAAAAGTGCATTCAAGGCAGCTTCCTGAGTAGCCTCAGAGCCCGTCTTTAATGATGTAACCAAGTGGGGAATGCTAAGTGTTGCTGGTTCAGTTGCTCTCAGTCTTGGGAAGTTGCTAAATAGAGAATTTAAGGCTTTAAGATACTCATCGTTCACAGATCCAGTAGCCCATAAGTCCTTTTCAATAGCAGCTAAAAGAACACACAAAAAAAAATGCTAGGCATATTTACATACTGAAGATAGAGGTTATCAAGGTGAAGCAACTTATTGTCAGACACACAGAATCAACATTGCTCACCAATGAATTCAGATTAGAAATAGCACCTTTATCTATGACAAGACTTTCAAATTCAACCTATACTTTTTCTGATACATTAATGAATATTTACAGAAGACTAGGTGATTATTTTAGCTAGAAGAGGTTATATAGAACAACTAAGAGTCAAGCTGTTCAACTTATGAAGCAATTAAGTGCACTACAGGCCATAAGTTTTACTATTCATTTGTTCCTTCAATTTTTGGTTTCGTGACCAATAATCAACCGAACAGAATCAGCTCTGCTATTTTTCCAAAAGATGTATTAAAAGTCACGTAACTTTTTTGGTTTTTTTATTTATTGAAAATCAAGTTATGCTTCTGCTTATAAAAGTAAAGAAAAATGCTTTACTATGTCTATGACTATGAGAAACAATTAATTGATTCAAGAACAAGAACACCAACATCAGAAATTACCATGTGAAAAGTAACAAATACACCATTATATATGATGAAAAGTGAAGATAAGATCTACCGTAGTGGTTCAGAGTAAAAATAACAAGTATTTAACACTGCACGATAGGAAAATAACTCACCAGTTATTGCTCTGACTGTTTCACTAGAAGCATACTCTTGAATGGTATGATTTGAAAATAGAAGTTTAATAAACATTGCAGCCTGA
This sequence comes from Glycine latifolia, assembly GCA_013407115.1. Classification (NCBI taxonomy): domain Eukaryota; kingdom Viridiplantae; phylum Streptophyta; class Magnoliopsida; order Fabales; family Fabaceae; genus Glycine; species Glycine latifolia. The sequence goes on from CM023958.1 coordinate 1,623,803, forward strand.
ACAGATGTTTCAGGATCACTTGAACCTATCAGATCCAGTATAACCTGAACCCCACCTGCCTCTGCAACTGCTCTTTTATTTGATCGACTGTACATCACGAGGTTTTGCAGAGCACATATGGCTACAACTTTCATTTCTTCAGTTGGTTGGTCTTCAAGCACATTCACTAAAGCACGACACGCTGAAACTGCATCACTTGTCCGAGCAAGACCCTCATTCTGAAATAGATCACCAAGAGCCAAAGTTGCTAATAGCCTTGCTTGTTGTGCTTGGGTTTGTGGGTCCAAGAGATAATGGGATAATGGTAAGATGGCTGACTTAGTAACTTTTGTTTCTCTGATCTTTACATTGTTAAGCAAAACTTCTAAGAGTCTTGCAGCAGTTTCCTCGCACTGATGAGATCTTAGGAGCTCCAATAGAGCCTCTACAGCACCACTTTCAGCCATTGCTTCAGCACTAGTTCCATCATCACTTTCCAACACAAGAAGAGCATTTAATGCACCAACAACTGTGCTTTCTAAGCCAGAGCGAAGCAGCCTAACCAAAACAGCAACAGGAACTTCCAAGTAGTATTCAGAACTAAATTGTAGAATACTAGCCAAAACAGAGGCAGCAGACTCCCATAAAGCATGAGGAATGGAAGGATCAGATTGCAATATAACTTTTGAAATTTCAATAACACCACCTTCTTTTGCAATTTCATTTGGCCATATCAATGCAATACTGACCAGGGCTTTTACAGCTCTTTGCTGCAATATATGTATACCAGAACCAAGAACTCGTATAAGAGGGCCAATTACCTGTTGTGTCACTGGATCTTTCTGAAGGTGTTCTTCTAAAAGTAGATGCGAGAGAAGCTCAGCAGCCAACTGTTGCACTGCTGATATTGGAGAATCAAGCAAAGGGATAAGAGGCTCAATAACTTGGTGACAAGTCAATGTGTAATCAGCACGACACTGCGGATGTTCTAAGATATTAACTAAAACCTGCAATGCACTATGTTGTCCATCTGGCCCAAATTCTTCTCTTGTCAGCAACATAAACAGGGGTTCAACTACTTTAGCAGCTGATGGTCCTTTAGCTATGCTAGCATTATTGGTCAATATACGCAACAATTCTGCAAAAGCTGCACATAGATAATCAGGTGCTTCATGAAGGATGTCAAGTATGCTTTCAATAACTCCAGCTTTCACCATTTCCATTTTACAAGCTGGCCTGTCTTTTCCTAACTTGACCAGAGCTCTGGAAATGGCCTCGTGAAGTACATAATTCCTACCGTAAAGTAGGCCAACAAGAGGAATAACTGCACCATGTGCAGCAACTAATTCAGCCAGTTGCTCATCATCAACAAGCCTATCCAATGCACGGACAACTGAATGGTGAGCAGGACTAAACTCACTTACAAGGAGAGAGACCAGAGGTTCAACACAATGTGCAGCAGCCATTGTGGACCGAATCCTTGTATTTCCAAAAAGAACAGAACATAATTCAGCAGCATCCCCTTTGAGGTCCATTGAGCAATCTGATGAGAGAATCCTGCAAAGAACATCCACTGCATTCATCTCAACATCTGCAACAGCAAGTGCTTTTGAAGGGTTTTCACTCAGCAACCTAACCAATGCAGCAATTGCAGCATGCTGCTCTCTCTCTAAACCAGTATTAAGAATCTCCACCAAGGGTTGAACAGCTTGTCGAGCAGTCTCTGCATTTCTAATATGGTCAGCAGAGAATAAACTTTCCAAAGCTTTTGCAGCCCTATACCTTGCAGCTCTTCCTCCCAAACGCAGGACAGCTACAAGTTGAGTAACAGCTCCAAATGCTGACTCATGTCTCCGAATTTCTGCACTGCTAAACAAAATTCCCAACAGATCTGTAGCAGCTTCTTCCGTTGCATCTTGCGGACCTAGTGAAAGATACTTAGAAAGTGCCTCTAGGGCCCCTGCCTCAACCATTAAAATCTTATTCGATGGACAATCTATAGAAAGCTGAGTCAAAAGCCCAAGTGCTAAAAATGGTGCTCCTGGGCGTTCTGGAATTGGTTTGAGCAGATCAACTAGAGCAGGTATTGCCTTCCGAGAAGTGGCACCAACTCTTATGTCATCAACTCTAAACAACCTCTCAAGAGCAACTTGATCAGGATAATGCACCAAAGAAAATTCATCTGACAATTCCAGAAGATCCTGTATATCAGAATCAGCACAGCCAAGCAAGGAGATAAGTCCACCTGCTGCCCCAGAATTTGCCACAGACAGAAGTGTTCCCCTGCTACCATTACAGACTAGGCTAGCTATTGATTGTGCAGCAAAATATCTGTTTGCTGATTCCTCTGACTTCAATAAGTTGGCAAGGGCAGGTATAGATTTCATGGTTGCATGCGCTCGTATGATATCCCTATCTTGAAATAATACTGCCAACAACAAAGCACAAATCCACATGCTGCTATCTTCTTTATAATCAAACTGCATATCATATCACCATAAAGGAGCAAAGATTTAAACACAGAAATAATAGTTATATACTAATCTGCTATCTAACTACTATGTCAATGAGGAGGGATGTATTTGTGAACAACTTAGAAAGATACGGATGCATCTATGCAATTACTATGGAAAGAATCAGATTATTCAGATACCACTGCCTATTTCAAATTGACTGAAAACATGGCACTAGAATACCTGACTATATTGTGAGAAACAATCTGCAATCCTGTCAGTGAGAACCTCAATTGCTCCAGCCTCCATTATTGCAATTTTACTTTTTTCATCATGGCAAGCAAGAACAGACAGTAACCATATAGCTAAGTTGGCACTGGAAATAATAACGGTGCCAGTGCTTGATTTATGATCATTGGCTTCTTTTGTATGCCTGCAAATGCTGATAACTTCCCTGCTGTCATCACCCTGATTATCCAAAGTAGCCTGTGAAGAAATAAGCATATCGACCAAAGACTGAACAAGATTAGCACACAAGTTTGATAAATTGAGGTCCTCCACCAGCCTCTGATGATTTACTTTAGCAGCACAAATAAGAACAGCAGCTCCTCCAATTTTGACCTTTACATTTTTAGAAGTGGAATTGATTATCCTCTTAGCTATAGAAGATATACATCCAGAGGCAGTAACAACAGTGTCTCCCAGAACAAAAGGCTGATCCTTACATAATCGAGATAATATTTCAATAGCTTTATCCTGCAACATTGGCGTTGAATCAGCAATAGACAAAACTATTGGGCTTATGCTTTTAGGAAATTCAGCTAAAACTGCCCAAGCAGGTTTACTGTGTGCACCAGTCACATCTGACCTGCACAGCATGGCAAGTGCTTCAAGAGCTTCTGATGTGGAACTATGTCCATCAATAGCAAAGTCTAAGAAAGAAACTAATGCAAGAACAGTGCCAGCTCGATTCACACAATCCGTTACAGCATAATCAAGTTGCCTCTTAGAATGTAAGAGGCGTGCAATTGCTTCAGCAGCATGTGTTTTTCCAGAAATTGTGCCTTCACATAAAACTCTGGTAGCAGCCAAGATGACTTCTTCAGCAACAGCTTTCTCAGCAATTTCACTATCCAAAATCAGATTTGCCACAGCACATGTTGCCAGCTCTGCCACTTCTAAAACTGAAGAGTTAGCTAGTGCAGCTAGGGAGGGTAATGCATCTCTAGCCATAGCAGCCATATCCTTGTTCTCTTTGATGGAAAGAAATATTGCAGCCAAGCAGCGCGAGGACTCCATTAAGATACTTTCAGATTCAACAGTAAGCAACTTCATTGCAGACCAAAGAGTTTTAACAGCAATGCTGCTTTCACGCACATCTTTCCTCGTTTCGAAAATTCCCGCCAGAGCAGATGCAGACTTTGCCTGAGTTTCTTCCTTGGTTGAGCTCAATAGTTTTATCATTGTAACAATTGCATCACTGGCAGCACTACCTTCACGTAGAAGATCAGTAAGAGCAACAACTGAAAGCATACTTCTCAAAGCATCTAAAACATAAACCTTAGATTCAGGTAAATCACTAGTCAATAATGCTGTAAGCTGACTGATAGTTGCTGTATCAGATTTATGAATTAAGTGATTCAAAGTCTTTGCTGCAATCTCTTTCCCATTTGGGCTTCCATTCTTCAACAGCCACAGCAATGCAGGAACGGCATCAGCACTTTCAACACAAGCACGTATGTCCTCACTGTGATCGCATAGGTTCCTAAGGATTGTTGCTGAGTCTTCCTTTGCTTTTGCAGATCCTGACTCCAAAATTTGAACAAGAGGAGGTATACCACCAGCAGCAGTAATGGCCCATTTACTTTCATCATTTTCATTAGATAAAAGGTAAAGGAGGGCAACAGCACATTCTTGCTGCTGTTCTGATGAAAGCCCTAGAAGAGAAATCAACAGCTGAACTCCTTCACGGCCCTGAAGTGCACGCCATAGACTGCATTCAGTATTGCACAATGTCAAGAGAGATTTCAGAAGCTCGTCTTGCACTTCATTGGCAGCCATTGTTATTAAACCAACAAGCAAACGCTTTGCATCAGAATTTGTAAGTTTAATTGACAATATAGGATTGCTATACAAACTAGCTAGGGCTTCAATGGTCCGTTCCTGCACTAGGAATGGCAAGTGAGGTTTAAATTGTTCAAGTAATGTCTGCTCAACTACCAAAGGATCTGATGCCCTGGTAGATTCTGCCTTGTCGTCATATATCATAAGTGCTGAAGCTAAAGCCCCCAATGTGTCAGCAGCTTGAGTAGGAGAGGAGCATGATTCAAGGCTTTGACCAAGACTGGAGATGACATATGACAACCCACCAGAGATGTTTGCTAAAGCACACATAGCGTTCTCCTGTAACGCTTGAGCATACTCACCCTGCATGAACTCTTTGGAAGGAGCTATGGTAGCATTAATCAAAGCAGGAATGCCATTGGAATTGGCTATCTCTTTCCTTGCATCTTTGCACTGGGCAGATAGAGATTTAAGAGCACCGGCTGCCTCAGCCCTGACAGGGGCATCATTACCAGGGCCTAAAAGTTTGAGGAGTTGTTTCGTTGTCTCTGCTGTCAACAACTTTGAACAAACAGATGCATCCTCGATCATCATACAAGCAAGTAAAAAGCACACATTGGCTAAAGTGCTAGACTGCCCTGTTGTCAGTAACTTAATTAATATGTCCACTCCTCCAGCTTGCATTGTGGCATTCCAGAATCTCTCAGTGCTGCTGGAGAGATTTTTCAATGCCCCAGTCAATAAATTATCAACTACATTTCCAGTCTTCAGGCCCTTTTGCAGTTGCTCCCATAGCACTGGAACAACTCCTTCGGTTGAAAAAATCTTTGATCCAACATGATCTCTGGCACCACCTTGAGAGACAGCAAAAATAGTCTTCGCAGCAGCTACTTGACCTTCAGCAGAACTGGACTTGAGTAGACCAAGCAAAGGAGGAATGCAACCTCCAAGCAAGACTTTCACCCTCAGCTCATTTTCTTTACAAAGTGAGCCCAAGACAGTTGCTGCCTGTATTTTCACATTCAATGACCCTGACCGGAGAAGGGAAACAAGTACTGGAACTGCCTGAGAATGAGATCCAACAGCACTGAAAGCATTTTCTCGCATATCAATAAGCTCCAATAACTGCTTCAAAGAATGCTCTTTCTCTTGCATAGAAGATGAGCTCTGACGCAGCTGCTCAATGCATTGGGCAACACTTGCTAATGTCCCATCTGGATCCTCCATGCTGCTACTGTTACTACGTTCTCTGCAAACAATTAGGAACGTAAGATACAAAAGTTTGCACATTAGATTTTATGCTCAAACTAAAATTTCCATAGACCATATATCAATTATCAAACCATCAAGTTAGATAGTTCTCATTATCTTCTATGTATGAGACTATCTGAGGGGGAACATCATTTTTCTGCCTTGGAAATTTTGACATGGATAACACAATAAGTGGGATTCACAAGTCTTAGTTTAGCTGCAAACAGAAGTACTAATGTAACAGCATGGATTTTAGTAGAGCATTATAAGCAATTGGTTTGGTATTTTTTAGGCCATAAAATATTCTTTTTGGACATAATTAAAAGGCATATCCTAAGCTGTAACCAACCTCAATCGCATCTTCAGAACTGAATGAGGAGGTAGAGGCTCTGAATCTTGAGCCTTCCCATCACCATTTCTTTCCTGCAATCAAAAGAATCACAGTGAACAAGTTTAAATGAATGTCTGTATATCTGTAAATGATGAAAGCAACAAAAGTTAACATAAACATAGAAACAATATATTACATTTGGTACAATATGGATAAAGATCAACCTTGAAGTTCTATAAGAGGAGAAATGGAAAATGAAGTAGAAAAGGAATATAGCTAAACCATATATCAAACCTTGATTTCATTTTGTATCAAGTAATTGAAGATTTTCAAAGTATTAAACACACATGATTGTTGCTTCCGTTACAGTTGACTAATTATCATTAAGGATAGCATCTTATTGCACAAAACAAGGGGGAGATATAAAATGAAATAAAACTATACAGCATTAAGTAATGCAGCAAAGCATTTGTATATTACACTCTAGTGTAGAACAAACACCATAACTAACCCATTAAGATAGATGGTCATGAATGCTATATTTTTAAGAGAATCTAATAATGTCACCTTTTTTTTCATTTTCTAGCATTACCCTGTACTCAATCCTAGTGCCAAGGATATGTATAAGCATATACCAAATGATGGTAGAGTGCATGACTAAAATAATGCTTGCTTTCTAAAATAGAATATTTCTCATCAACTTCATTATATTTATAAAACCATGAGCATCTCAATTCAAAGAATGGTGACAGATATGTTCCAATGGGATATAAGAAACAGATAATGAAATGAAATCACAGAGACTCTTTAGATTTCCATGGTTCTCAATGGTACTTTCTAGAATTATTTGTTACAAAAAAAAGTGTCTTTAATACAAATCAAGGGTTGTTGGGCTAGTTTTAGACAGTGATTCACAACCGCAATTGTGGCCACCATATTGCCGTATTAGAAGTCTCCACAACCACAACTGCTGTTGCATCTTCCTTCCACTGTCTGCAATTTCTAAAATCACAGCATAACCTCGACCGAAATTTAAAAACATAGATGACCAGCAAGCAATCTGAAGAGATAATATATCCAATATGTACAGGCCAAGTTAAGAATTCATAAAAGTTAAAACTACTTGTTTATACTAATACTCAAACACTTTTCCTCGACCGGTAATGATGATGTGATGACATAAAATGAATAAAAAAAAGGAGAAATAATGGAAACAACATGAAGAAGTACCATATCATTAGCAGCAAGGGTGCTGCCATTATTGGCAGCAAACCTCCAAGTCAGTGTAGTAGCCAGCTTCGCTCCGCGTCACTCGAAGTCTCTTCCAAGCAGATCAATCCAGGACACTGCTCCCTCTCCAGATCTACAATGGAGAGTTCGTCAGTACATCAAAGCCTCCCTGTCCACACCACACGGTAATTCAGATCAGAAACCAAACAGCAATTGCACTGAAATCGCAAATGCAAATTCCACAAGTTAAAAACTACACAGTGACCTAACCAAAACACTGTAAAAATAATAAAAATAATAATAATAACTAAATAAATAAATAAATCAAGCTAACAATGGAATCGGTTAAAATTGAATCGCGCGAGATACAGTCAGAGAGATTGGAGGTAGCAGATCAACAGCTAGCGCCGAGGAATGGGAGTGGAAAGCGTGCAGCGCGAGTCAACGAAAAAGTCAAAGCGGTTACGACGGAATGCAGGAATCGAATGAATGCTGGTGAAAAAATGAAGAATTGAAAAAATGCGAAGAGGTGAGAGAGAGGAGGAAAAAGACCTTCAGGGAGTGAGAAGCGAAGCAGGTTTGTTGGTGTGAGAATGACGCATGGATTGGTTTAGCAGTGGTGGTGGTAGTGGTGGGAGATAGATTTGGTTTTTGATTATTAGAGGTGAGGCTTCGTTAAGAAAAGAGTGCGTTATGTGATTTTTCGGTTTTAAATGGGCGCCTTGAATTGACGGAGAAGGGAGTGTTTGTGACACTCACAGACAATCAGCACCGACAACAGCTCCAGCCTGCAAGCTCATAGCCTCGCCGCGTCATTTAACGGCTAGGCTCAGCCTTCACGTTCGCTTGAGCCACCGGTTTCGAATAGAATCACGTGGAAATAAAAATAATGTACCTCTTTTTACATTTTTATATCATGCATCGCATGGACAAATTTGTATGTCATTATTTTAATTTTTAATTTTTTTTTCTCATCACACTGCTTATTATATCAGTACATTTATCACTTTTTTAAAATTATTTTATCTTCTAATTCTACCTCAATCTATTTCATTTTAGAGTAGACAATAATCAATACTTATAATATTTTTTCCTTTACTTTTTTTTCTTTTGTATGCATATCTTTATTAGTTTTAATACCTTTGTAGACACATACGAAATTGATTAATAAGTATTATAAATATTGTATTAATACCACTGATTAATAATTATTAACATAAATATTATAAGTGTTATAGGTATGCATTATAATTATATTTATGTTTATATTCATATTCATATTTGTGTTTTATTTAATATATATATTGTAAAAGGAGAGACAAAAATGTAAAAATGAAAAAAAGTAAACAACTCATTTGAAAAAATTAAAACCCACTCATACTAATGATGGGACACAATTTTTTTGTGTTTTATGTATATTTTTATATTAATTAATTTCTATATAAATTTTAATGTATAAATAAAAAAAGAAAAATGACTTATTTACAATTTTTAAGATTTTAGATATAATGTGAAAATCGCTATTAATACATGTTTCATAAATTGTAAGTTTGTTGAAAATCACTCTCTTTAAATTTTCTCGGTAATTGAATTTTCTCTTTGAAGATTTTTCTTCTTCTCTTAAATTATAAATTAGATGGTTGAGGTTATTAATTTTGGAATACACGTAATTATCCTTTGGAATTGCGAAACATAATTATCGATTGTCATTTTTGTATTCATGTTTTTCAATTTCAAATACAAATAAATAGTTGCTTATATCTTTAGTATTTTAAATTTGCGTGAAGAAAAATAGATTCTGCATGTTAGTCTGAAATTACTCGTGCTTTAAAATGATGGTTCTTTGAAAATATATATATTTTTAATATGGCTTGCATAACATTGCGAATTTTAACTTGTGAAGAAATTAATGTATACAATAAATAATGTTTTCCTAAGAATATTTTTTATTAAATACGTTAACCAACTACTACAATTAAAGTTTTAATGTTCCAACTAAGTTCGTATACATTAACGATACCAAGAACTCGAGAATTTTATTGACCATATGGTTTTTTGCGCTGAGATTATTGACCATATGTTTATGAAATAAAAAATGATACCAGTGCAAACATTATTTTCACCAATTTCTTACAGAATACAACGTGGTATATACATACTGGCCATTGGAAAATAGATGTCTAACTGTTTATACAGAGTTTGTTAGTATTAAGTTTTGTCAAAATAAAGTTAATGTAAATATTATTTCTTTATTTACAGTAGTTTTTGACATATACAATATTATTATATAATTTTTAGGAAAGAATATTATTATACTTAAGTATTAACTATTATTCTCTGGCAAATATATTAACTAGTGCTATTTATTTGTAAGTACACTCGATTTTAATACAAGCATTAATTATTAATTACCTTTTCTTTGTACAGAGTTAATTAACAATTGATATATATATATATATATATATATATATATTATGATTAAGAAAAGTTAAATCATATGCATCAACTACATATCAGCCCTGCTCTTCCCACTAATAAAAAGCATATATGCTTTCGTTATTTTAAGTCATTAAAGAAATTTTGTGATTTATTTTTTCTAAATTTGAGGATTTTAGATTTCTTTTAATAATTTTTTTAGCCTAAATTAATTTTTCCCTTTATTTATTTAGTTAGATCAATTCAATCCTTTTAATTTTTAAAATTGGTGTAATACTGTCCTTTTTATCCGATTTAGTTAAAATCAATAGCTTTGTAATTTGGTCACTTAGTTTTGAAAACATTGTAATTTACATGACAACAATAATACAGTCAATAAATTGTTTATTACAATATTGATTTATTATAATAGTAGTTATATTTAACTCGAACAAAATTATTTCAAGTAAAAAATATATGTAATTTAAACAAAAAAAATGTTGATTTACAATTATAATATTCTTCACTCGTATTTACATTTTTTTACTAGTAAACTGTTTACTTAAAAGTGATTTTTATCACCATTTACAGATAATAATATGTTTTTCCTTAAATTTTTTTACTTTAATCTTATTTTTAATTAAAGACAATTTTATAAAACTAAATTATTTGAAATCATATTTACAAAATATTGATCTGATCCAAACTCACAATTGATTTTTTCATTAAAAAAAACACAAATTATATATTGTTTTGACCCAATAATGAACAAGAACCAAATTCCAATAGTTCGACTTAAAAAAAAACTTCAATTATTCGTTGCATATGACCACATGGTTTTCATTTTAGCTGAGCTTGAGCTCTTGAATGTGGCCAAGCCATAGCCTACATCCAAAAAAATTAAAAGTCATCTCAATTATATCCCATTTTAATGTGCTTAGTTGGCAAAAGTATATTTTCTCTCTCACTCTATTGCACAGTAGAGCGTTTGATGGCAATGGAAACCTTAGATTTTTCAAAGGTAGTAATAAAGGCATATAAGAAAATAGTCTTTTATTATAAGCTGTGAGAGGTGGGCAGAGAAGTTAAAGACAAGCTACCAAGCTATATATTCATGTTCAAACCTTGTTATTACTAGCTTATATTATATGCACCAGCTGGCAAGTCATGAGGCTAGATTGTTATGCAATAAAATCAATGTGGGTCATGTTATTCGCACTTGCACGCTGTAAGCATTTGCTGTTATCATGCAATGATAGGGACCCTGAACAGCAATTAGGTTGCATATTAATGTTAATTTCCTTCGATCGATTTGTCTAATCCCCTATACTGTCTTTGCCCCTTGTTCATGTGCACACATCCTCTTTTTTTTTGTCTTTTCTTAAGCAGATCCAGATGACCAAGTGGCTTTTGTTATTTCATCCCATTTCTCAAAATACTGATTCATAGAAGTTGGTATTTCACCTCTTGGCAACTAGGCGGGTCAAAGTCGAGTTTGGCTCTCCTCGTCTTTTAAGGCTTGTTTGTTTGCGACCACATTGGTAATTTGATGCATATGAAACTGAGTTGGGCTTGTTTGGTATAACTAATGCATGTGAGAAATAATTTTCGAACCATCTAAGCGGTCAATAATTATCATTATAACACTAAATTATTGATAAACATTGTATTGGGCTTTGATTTAGGAGTGATTATGTGATGAATTGGGTCATTCATTGTGTAGCTCGTTGAAAAAATCCTTACTTGCTACTAGTGAGTTAAAAGACTAACATCATTTTTTTCCAGTTTCATACCCATGTAAAATGCTCTCTAGAAAATGGGCAATTTACTCTTAATACAATAATTGAGTTCTCTCATGAGTTGAAGAGCCATGAACCTAAGAATAAATCTAGGTATTCAGGTACACATTTATTATCCCACTTTGTGGTAATTAATATATTGGAATATGTACCCTTGTGTGATTTGGACATTCTACACACTTGCTTTAAAATTCATCAATTGGTATCAAAGCAACCTAGATACAGATTATGGCTATTGTTTTTCATTGCTCTTTCATCAAAACATGGTCAAAACGTGGGTTTTTTGGCTTATTGGTTATTCTTTTAGATTATTAAAATCCTTGCTAATTTTTCATTCATTAAATCTATAATTGTTTGAGGGTTTTTGGTTTATTGGCTTATTGGTTTTTGTTCCTTATCCTTGCTAATTTTTCATACATTAAAGAATTTGATGGTTGTTTTTGCAAATATCCTTCAACGAACCCTAAACAATTCAAACCAAATTACTCACAGATATAGTTTTTTAAAAATATTGATTGTGAGATCGTGTAGAAAAAGTAAATTTCAAACAAAACTCATCCTCAATTTCCTTTTTTAATTGGTTCATAAACATGAGAGAATTATGAAAACGCTTTTGTTTTTTTATCCATTCTCACATGTGCGATTTTGCTTCTTTTTCTTTCTTTCTTCCATGTATGTGTTTCCAACCTTTCTTCTAAAATTGATTGGGGATTCTCTATATTGATAATTTTCAAACAAAATTTCTCAAGTTTTACTATGTATAGGGACATTTTGTCAAATCCATTAGTAGTTATGTGCGATCTAGTTTGTAACATATAATTATTAATTGTTTTAATATAATTTTTATGAATATACTATGAATCTAAACCCATAAAATTTTATTTTACTGTCATTTTTGTGACAAATATGTACTAAATAGTTTATCTAATTACATGTCTTAGTGAGTGTCTGATTTCGATTAGAAAACGTATGTATTTGATATTTTTCACAACAATTTCAAACTAAAGACACAAAAGCTTAATATACTTAGTTTAGTGTGATGCTCATCCTCCTTTAGTGCTCATACATCCAAACACTTACACACTTGTTTTAGTAAATAATGTTATATTCTATCTCAAATAATTTCAATGTTTAGAATAAATCCTTGATTGACTTATTACTATTAATATGTTCATTTGTAAATTATCGTCAAAGATAATTTTGTTGAACAAATTTTTTAAATATTTACAAAATATATCATTCTTGTGTTGTATATGAATCACATTGATTTATAGTGGAGTTTTTTTAGTTGATATCACATTACATAATTTTAGTGTATGATTGGATAGCTCCAAAATCATGATTGATCATGATGATCTGAGTAAATCTTGATATTAATCAAATTTATATGTTTAGATTATTTTTAAATTTATGGTAGAATTAATTATGATGAAAACAATTATGGTAGAGTTGAAGCAAATAGGAGTAGTTTCTACTTCTATCAAAATCAGTTATGTAAAATAATTTTTATTCAAAATTAAATTTATTACTGTCAATTCAAACACACATTTATCACATTACTAAAGCTCACTGATACAAAAAATTATAAGGTAATTCTAAATTGTATGGTCCACACTAATTTTTATAGGGTCTTACTTACTAATAATGTTAGAACATTAGTTAAAAAAATAAAAAAAAGAAAATATTTATTGTAAAGATTATAGAAAAACGTAAAAATGTCTTATGCCGCATAATTTTATACATTTCAATAATTTTTACTCTTTTTAGATTTTTAAACAATACTCCAAGGGAATTAATTAACATTTGACATTTTTATATATATAATTAAATGTTATTAATATTTTACATGTGGTATGCTTAGGCTAGTAAACTCTTCAAGATATTATGCCTATTAAGGAATTTCTTTTCAAAAGAAAAGTGATTCAATCTGCATTTTTTTTAAGTAATACAGCTTGGGTTAATCCGTAAGTTTTTTTTTTAAGTTAAAATATATATTTTTAAATAATTTAAAATAATGACTCATGCAAGTCTCAAATCTATGACCTTCATGTTATTAAAATAACATTTCAACCAACTGAACTAATAAGTCAATTATGCTAAAAAAATAATTAATGTTGATACATATAAAACTAAATTTTTAATATATATTTAATACATATATCTAAATCTTTAATTGTTTAGTTTATCTAATTTTTTTATCTTTTCTTATTTCAGATTCTTATTTTATTAATTAGGGATATTATTTTCATTTTATCAATTAGGATAATTGTTAGTTATGGTCCTATCAAATATTCAAATAGGATTGTCTTTTATTTTAATTTTATCAATTAATGAGTTATATATAATTAATTTAATTTGAATGTTATTTTGATTATTGAGTTATTTCTCATGCTATTACTTCAATATTCTTAACATAATTTATTATGTAAACTTATATGTGTATTAAATATACATTAAAAAATATAGTATTACATGTAACAACATTAATTATTTTTTAGCATAATTAACTTATTAGCTCAGTTGGTTGGAGTGTCACCTTAATAACCTAAAGGTCACAAGTTTAAGACCTACATGAGTCATTATTTTAAAGTATTTGAAAAAATATATTTTAACTTAAAATAAAAACTTACTTACGGATTGGAACACATACGGATTAGGGAATCCGTAAGAACTCCAAACCGTGTGGATTGGTATTGCGAGTGGCAATTTGGGGGAATTTTTTCTTACACATAATTTTAAATATATCCAAATTGACATTCCCTTATTATAACTTCATTTGTACGTTCTTTCTCATTTCTCCTTCGTTGACGCATTATTAAGGCAAAAGGAGTGTGAAGTGGGTATTTTAACTATTTTTTTCCGATTCACATATATTTTCCCAAATAGCTGAATTCCTAAGAGACAAAAAGAAAAAATCACTTCCAAAATTATGTTAACATTATTCCTAAAATGCATTTTTGGAATGCATGTTTTCTGGAAAAGGTAATCATGAATTATGTTAGCATAATTTTGTAAATGTTTTTTTGGAAGTTTTTTTTTGTATCTTACATGTTTAACTATCTGAAAGGTATTGGAGATTGTTTTGGATTACATATTCTAGAGAATGTTTAAAACCAACAACTATACGGACTAGTCAATCTGTCAAGAAAAGGCCATTTTCATCTTCGTTAGGTGCAAAAAGAAAATAAAGAAGAAAGGGATTGAGGAAGGTCTTGACGCCTAAAGGAAAAGGAATGAGGTATAAGAGACACTCAAGGGCATTTTGAACCATTCAGATTGTTTTAAAATTCCAATGGGATGCAGGAAGCAAATTAAAGGGGTGCAGGAAGTAATTATCCAATTTGGTTTTCCAACAAAATCATGTTTGTAATCCACTCAATAAGTAGATGCACTAGCTAAATTTTGTTTGTCTAAGTGTGTTCCTTTTCATCTCTTTCATTTTGTTTCTCATTTTTCATCCTTCCTATATGTTTGCTAAAGTGTCTTTTTTTCTACAAACTTTTAGTTTGGGCTAAGGTCCTGTTTTGAATAAAAATAGAATTTTCTGAGGTGTTGCTATTGGTCCCAACCTCACCTTGAAAAAGTTCATTTTACCTCTCATTCTTCGTCCTTCCTATTTCCCCATCATCTAACCCACTCCTCACCCCCTCCCACCTTTTTCTTTCCCAATCTCAACCATATCTAGAACCGTGGCTCCACCCTCCCTCACCATAGTCGCACAATCATCATCACCATCGACCACCCTGTGTTGCACCATCACCCTTTCTCATCTCCTCCATGCGACACACTACTACCAATTCCCACCGTTACTATCACGCAAAGCCCCTGCTCACACACGATCTCCACCTTTGAGGTTCTATGGGTGCAACTCCTCCCTACCATCATTGTGTCGTCATGCACATCCACAACTGTACACTCTTCTACCATAATGGAATTGCATTTTCACATGGATTTTGGTTGCATGAAATTGTGATTCCGTTAGATTAAGTGGGGGTGCCGCAAAATATAACAACAGAATCACGATTCCATTGTTATGTTTAGCGTGAGAAAAAAAATTTCAATGAAATCGTAATTTTGTTATATTCATATATAACAAAACCATGATTCTATTGTACTAGGAAGGGGAACGAAAACTGGTACACAAAAGAATCATGATTCCGTTGTGCATTTTATTCAACAGAATCATGCTCCATAGAGAGAATATTTTTGGAATAAAAAAACTTCAATCTCTTAATAGGGGCCAAGAGCAATTTGAATGGGCAATAGTAACTTCCCTCCTGGGTTAGGTATTAGAACTTTGACTTTTGCTTCCTACACCATTCGTTTTTCTAATACACCATTTTTGTAACAGTGAAATTCCCAAAATATCCTTCGCTATTTTACGCGTTTTGCTTTATATGGATCCGCATAATTCATATGGATTCGAAAATCTGTATGATTTTTTTTACGGATTGACGAATTCGTAACTTTACGGATTGGGCCAATCCATAAGTTTTTTTTAAGCTTTTTTTCCTTTACAGATTGGGCCCAATCCATATATTTCTTTTCCTTTTACGGATTAGGTAATCCATGTGTGTGTGTTCTTACATTAAAATATATTTTATGAAATAATTTAAAATAATGACATAGACAGGTCTCAAACCTGTGACTTTCAGATTATTAATACGCTGCTCTAACCAACTGAGTTAATAGGTCAATTATGTTTAAAAATAATTAATATTAATATATATAATACTAAAATTTTTAATATATATTTAATATACATATAATTTTATATAATAAAATTTATAAAAATTAATTTTAATCTAATAATTAATTTATCTAATAAGTTATAGTTTAATTAAACATGGGAAGTTATATGTTACAAAACAAAATTATTATCTAATAACAGGAGGGCTCAGGCATGGGATGAAATTCTCGATCATCTTTCAGCCACGTGTCAGGGGCATTATCGGAATCACAACGAGAAAATCTTAATGTTAGCAACCTCTGTGGAAATGAGACCCACTCGGTATTACTTCAGGGTTCCCTCACGGAACGGAACAAAAGGCGCACACAATCGCCAAAGAGAAAAAGAACCCTCAACCAAACAACATCAACAACAAAAAAAAGCCCTAGAAAAGATTTTGGAGAAGCAATTTCTCACTCCTGAAAATTTCATCCTCTTCTTCTTACATTTGTTTTGGATAAAACATTTTGCTGATACTGAATTTTATTTTCTCTTGTTTTCGTTTCTTTTCGACCTTTTTTTTTCCTGCTTCGTTGTTTTCAGGGAGAAAGGGATAGGAGTAATAAAAGAGAGTGCATTCGGTTTGGTTCTTCGCTTCGGGACTCGAATCTTCGATGCCTCTCTGTTTTTTCTTCTCTGGCGCCTCTTTTTCTATTCTCAAATTAGGGTTTCCGTGAGCGTTCCTCTCTCTCGATTCTCCGCAAACTATCATCATTGTGAGTAATTCTCCGTTCTTTTTCTCTCCCTTGGTAATTCATATATGAATGTATTTTTATATATAATTTTTTTTTTAGTTTGAAATTTCATGGTTCCCTTGGATCTTGCCATTATCAATTTGATGTCCAGTTCTCTTTCTGTGCCAAATTGTTTCAGTGTGGTTTAAATTTTAATAAATAGTTTGTATGTGTTAGTATTTTTTTTCATCCGCACCCAGTTCAGTGTACAGTGATTTTAGGATGAACATTGTGATTGTTGAAATTGATTGTTGTTTGGTTCTTGGTTTTTGTGAATTTGATTGTTGCCTTCAGGTTAGGGAAGGTGATTTGCGTTTGGACATAATGTCGCCAAAATATCAGATTCTTGACAACCGCCCCATTAATCAGTGGAAGGTTACAGAGCTAAAAGATGAGCTGAAGAGGAGGAAGTTAAGTATCAAGGGTTTGAAGGATGATTTGGTCAAGCGTTTGGATGAAGTCCTTCGTCTTGAAAGGGAGGCTGACGAGGCTTCTGAGAAGGATGAGGCCAATGGTTTCGATGGTCATGTAGATGGGGAAAAAGATTCGGAGGCGGTTACTGTGGATGCTGAAATGGTTGGTTCAACTGACAGGGACAGTGCCAAAACATTTGAGACTGCTGAAAAGGGCAAGAGTGGTGTAGTTGATCCAATTGAAATAGAAAATGTGGAAAAGATTCAGGAGGTTGTGGATCACGACAGCAATAAGAATGACAAGCAGGATGGTGTTACCAACCAAGTTGACATTAATAATAGTGTGTCAGCCATGGATCAAGAGGTTGAACCTAAGGGCTTGCCAGCTGGTGGAGATTCTTCAAATGTGGGACAGGAGGCTATTGCCCATGCTTCTAATGTGGAGAAGACTAACATTACAGTTATCGAGAGTGTAGTAACAGAAGTAGTGGCCAGTGCTGAGGATTCTTATCGTGCAGAAAAGAATAATGAGGATTCAGCAGCAAAGCTGGAGAATGAGGAGTCAAAGGTGCAGCTGGATGGTGAGGACTCAAAGCCCCAACTGGATTGTGACACCAAGCCCTTGCACGAGGATCCTGTGCCCGACTCTTCTGTTCCAGAAAACCAGGTATCTGAGGTCAACCCTAGTTTAGGGTCTCAAGTAAAATCTGATTCTATTTCTACTGATTCTCTGTCAATTAATCAAAAGAATGAACTAAAGGATACTATAATTACTGATAATGTCAAATTAGAACAAGATATTGTTAAGCCGGAGATGGTGGAAGAACCATCATCCAGAAATGATGTACCTGTTTCTTATGATGAATCACATTCAATGGATGTTGGAGGGCTGCATGAGAAAAAGGCATCTGTTGAAGAAAATATCAATAATGTTTCAAGTCCAGACTTGAACAAGACCAATAGCAGCGATGATGTGGGGTATCCCGAAAAGTTGAACTTGGACAGAAGTTCTGGCGATGATTCTATGGAAGAGGATTTGCCTGAGACTAAGCAAATTGATTCTAAGTTTAATGTTGATGAACTTAAAGACAAAATAGAGATTGAAGACCCTATTGTGAAGGAGGAAAGTAGTACTATAGCTGTTGGAGATGGTCTGTCTGCCGGAGAAAATGATACCCACCAAGATATTGACATTAGTCCTGTTGTCCCAACAGAGAAACGAAAATTTAATGGTAAGCAATATATTGTCTGAAATTGACACTTTTTTTATTGGTTGTACTCCTGAAGGGCAAGCAAGAATTATATGCACTATATGTTGCTTTGCTGGCATGCTGTTATTATTTTTTGTTTTTGTATTTTTGACCATCCTGTATTGTTTGGAACATTTTGTCACAGAACAAGCATCAGTTGGGAACAATGAGCCTGCAAAAAGGCAACGCAGGTGGAACACTGAAACAGTTAAAGGTCCAGATGCACAAAGCACTACTCCCAGGCCTGCTACTACACCTAGAGATGAGCCAATTGCTTTGAAACGCAACTTCTCTAGGTCTGATTCCTCTGCAACTGATGATACACCCAAAGAACGCATTGGTAAGTCAACATTGTTGTGATTAGGGTAAATCTATGAAGAACTAATGCTCTTGTTTGTCGTGTAATGGTGTTGTATTAATGGAGATCAAATTTCAATTCCTAGCTTTGTAGTTCAAATAACTAAATTCCTGGCACTTTAAGATTTTAATCCTGGACTCTTCTTGAAGCACAACTTGCATATATCTTATCCATTTAAACGTATTTGTGGAGGTTTTTATTTTAAGATGGATAATTACCTGCTTGTTGATTTTTTCATACAAGTATGCATTTACTGAGATAAGGCTTAATTGTTGACTTTTTAGCTGTCATGTGCTTTTTTCCGGAAGTGTATTTTGTCTAGATGTTGTACAGCATGTTTTTTTATGGATTACTTTGTTGTCATACTGGCATGTGTTGTATTGTCTGTCTCTGTTTTTCAAGTTAATTAGTCTTTTTTTAACTTTGGCAGTTCCACCACCACAAAGGTCCCCAACTAATTCCCTCAGGATTGATCGTTTCCTCCGTCCATTTACCCTAAAAGCAGTGCAAGAGCTTCTTGGTAAGACTGGGAATGTCAGCAGCTTCTGGATGGACCAAATAAAGACCCATTGCTATGTGACTGTAAGACAACTCTTATCCCTGTCTTCCTGCAACTGTAAATTCCCATGTGAAGTTGTTATATTATGACACGGCTCTGACATCTAAGTAATCTTTTGTTGATTTCTTGGTGAATTAGTACTCGTCTGTGGAAGAAGCCATTGAGACACGGAATGCAGTATATAATTTGCAATGGCCACCAAATGGTGGGCGTCTCTTAGTTGCTGAGTATGTTGATCCTGAAGAAGTGAAAATGAAGTTAGAACCTCCTCCTACTCAGGCTGCATCTGTCAGCACTGCCCCAGCAGTTCCTCCTGCACCTCCCTCCTCTCAGCCAGAGCCTTCCCCCCATCTGCACAGGGAGCAGCATCCAGTTCCAGCTACTCTCCCACCTCCACCACCATTGTCAAAACCTCCACCAGTAGCAAGAGAACGGCTTCCATCTCCACCACCCCTTCCTGAGAAAGTTGATCCACCCATTGTCACTCTGGATGATCTCTTCCGCAAAACCACAGCAACTCCTCGGATCTACTATCTACCTTTGTCTGAAGAGCAAGTTGCCTCAAAACTTGCAGCACAGGGTAAAAGCACGAGGCAGTAGATAGGCCATTAGCCAGCAAATCTTCCCTTGCAGCCTTTACTGATTTGGATATTTTAATTAGTGGTATGGGATTATTTTGAATGTCTTGGCAGATCTGGTGGTGTTTTGTCTCGGGAAGAAATTGCATTGCTTGAGACTTAAATTTATGTAGTTTTAGAAGTCGTGAACTAAGAGCTACCGGGGTTGGATAGATTTTCCCCACTGTTTGAACCAGGCTTGAGCGAACCTTTACCTGAAATTTTATGGAAAAATTTGACGTTAGATTATGTTACTGTCTTTGCCACGTATTTTGTTTTCGGTAGCTGGGGTTTTCTTGATCCGCGTATTTTCTTATGCCGAGTGTCGATTGATTTTAGTCTGTTGATTGAGCATAGGGTATATCTTCTAGCCACGTGATTTGTTTTACATACATCAGGTCTCACCGTAGGAAGGTTGATCTGTATGGGTGGACTCGCCAATTTATCCATCGTTTGGGAGAATGTATCGCAAGTTTGTTGTTTTTTTGGGGTACAGTATGGCATGGGTGTTTATTGTGGTTTGGTTTTGATTTTGGTTGCTATTGTGAAAATCTAACTAAATTGCATATTAAATTTATGTTATTTTTCTTTATATTATTATTTAAATTATCTTTACTATAACATGAGCTGGAACTCTTTTTTTTTTTTTACGATAGTAGGTTTTTTTTGTGTGTTGAAATCTTTGTTATGTTGCATTATTTATATATGATATTGATACTGCATAATTAGTTAACTATTAATGATTTGTAATGTATTTTTTTAAGAGGTTTATAATTTAACTGTTTTCAAAAACCACTTAAACTGAATCAAACTAAACGGTGAATACTAACATAAAAAAAAACCTACACGGTGAATATCCATACTACTAAGGGCGTTGTATATGGACGTTAAATTTCTGAAGATTAAAATAGGTGTCACTCAACACTTAGAACGTACAATATAAACGAAAGCTGATGGATTATTTTCCTCTAGCATTTGTTTATTGAGAGTTGTGGGCCCGTGGCTCCCTTGATAATAAGATAAAAAAAAGTAAATATTCATTTCAGTCCTTTAAAGTGTTAAAAGTTTTTGAAAGATTTAATTTTTTAGTACTCAATATTTAAAAAGTGCGATAAAATGATCTTACCATTAACTCTTTTTGTGAACTATTATAGTTTTACCAACTTGACATTTTTCGAGTAAATTGTTATAAGGAATGTACACGTGTTGCTTAGTTAACGGAATGAGTAAATATTTATCAGCAAAAAGTTGATGAACTATTATTTTTTCCTCTTCCCAATTTTTTACCGTTACAGTCCAAGCTTCCCTCCGAATTTGTTTTCACGCAATTCATCTTCTTTACCTGGATGCTAGCAAACAAGTCTGGTTGACCCGTGAACTGACTTGCACGCTGCATCCATTTTTGGTGACCAAATGGAGTGTGAAGGGATGCATTTGAATCATCTTGCGAAAGGGGAAAACCCATAACCAATTTAGCAAAAGGTTTGATAAAAAAGGAAAAAAAATGCAAAGAACAAACTGTGTTTGCGCAACAATATGCTGGATCACATTTTTTTTGGCAAATTCTCTTTCATTTTTTAACAAATAATCAAGTTCTAGCATATAACTTGCTCAAAATTGGTTTATCTACAAAATCCCTCAATTGATTTAGAAAATCATTGTGCAATGAGCAAGAAATATGGAGAAAACGAAAGAGGAACACATTTAGTTTGCACAACAATTTCGTGAATGAGTGTTTTTTGCAATTACTCAAGTTTAAGCATGGGTTTTGCTCAAAATTGATTGATCTACAAGAGCATTCAATCAATTTTACAAAAACAAAATTCAATGGAGCAAAATCAAACGCAAAAGAGAAAAAAAATCCTTTTTAACCTTATATGTTAGGAGTAAGCTTTTGGGATCCAATTTTAAAACTGTTTCAAACTTAATTGCAATAAACCCATGGGTGGGAGAAGAAGATACGGGGAAGAGGAGAAAAGAGATTATGGGAGGGAAGTTGGGATTGCAACAGTAAAAAAAAAGGTGAAGGAAAAAAATATAAGAAATCTTTAAGGGTGACAAAATAGTTCATCAACTTTTGGGTGATAAACAAGTTTATTCTATTCATTCTGGTGACTAAATAATACATATACATTCCTATTTGGTCCAAAGACGTCATGCATACAAGATCATGAGAGTTAATAGTAAGACCATTTTGTAACACTTTTTCAATATTGAGGAACTAAAAATTAATTTTTCATCTTTTTAGAATTGAAATATCATTGTTTGACACTTTCAAAGATAAATGAGTATTTATCGTAAAAAAATACTTCAGCCTATTTGAAATACAAATTTGAGCATAAACATGAATATTTTTAATAAAATATTATTGCAAAGTGTGTAGGTCAAATTTGAGAACATCACAAGTTCACAACACCAAGAAAGGATAAGAGAATTTTTAGGCAAAAATTCTCAAGTAACCAGAAAATGGCAAACCATTATGTGTGGGGATAGTTTGGATTCCAACAACAGAGTGACAAAACCTGGTAATTACTCAACTTAGTGAATCTTTAGAGCATCTCCAATAGGTTTTCTTACAAACTAATCTTCCATGCAAGATTTGTCGCTGGAGTAAAAGGGTTGATTTCCACTGTGAGGATTTGTTCTTCTACAACAACAAGCAAGATCTGCATGTTTCCAAAAAAATGTTATTTTAATGTCTCTCCACAAAAGTGTAAATAAATATTAGAAGGTGAGTTCATTGTAATATCTACAAAAAGTGGTTTAAGATCACAAAATTTAATCATTTATTGGAGCAAAAAATTGGAGAAATCTCTAGAGTAATGTGACATTACGAGATGCACCAAAAAGTTAACTGAGATAACAAAATTTGATATTCTATTAGAGATGCTCTGTATATTTGTATAAATTTTGTAAAGTTAATTTTAACATAACCTAACTTTTTAACTTAAGTTTAGATAAAAATAAGTTGAATATAACTTGTTTTATGTTTGGATATCTTATTGTAAAAGTACTTTTATTGGAATGAAACTTGTTTGGATGAAAAGTGCATTTGATATTGCTGCAAAGGAACAAATGGATGTTGAGGGGTTATAATATAAGTTAGATATGACTTCTCTAAGTTGATTTTTTTTTAAATCTTACCCTTCTAACGGATTCAACGAACGTTGATGGAGAAGTAATCCACATTTGCTTATGATTGAATGTGCGTTCGTGCATAATTCATGTTAAGTTAAATTCTCGTTTGTAATTGTCAAACATCACAATACTCCATTGATGCAACTTGAATGACCGTTTAGAGATCCAAAAGAAAAAACAAACAAAACCCTAGTCTTTCTTTATGATGTGCGTTTGTAAAACTACTATGAAACAAGCATGAAAATTGCACAATTTACTAGTAGA
>CM023958.1:1647396-1732781 GCA_013407115.1 Glycine latifolia
AATAATAATAATAATAATAATAATAATAATAATAATAATAATAATAATAATAATAATAAAATAAAGTATTTTTTGAAAAATAAAAGATTGTTAGTTACTAGTTACTACGGAGTAATGGAGTTATCGTATTCGTATCATCCACCCTGCGGCGTTGAAACAATTTTGATGGTTTTGCGCCAAATAAAATAGGCGAAGAACCCCTAACTTAAAAAACCTCTTCTCACGCATCTTTCTTCTTCAACTAATTTGTGCCTTCTCTTTCTTTTCCCCCTCTTTTATCTGCAAAATTTAGTTTTCCGTTTTTAGGGTATTTCGAAATCCACAGCACCGCGCACGAATCCAAATCTTCAACGTCTCTATCCCTCTGTTCCGTTATCTATCTATCATTTTTTTTTTTACTTTTTGGTACAAGATCTCTCCGTGAATCTCATTTGCCCAAAACGTGGTCGTTTTTATTAGTCCTGATTTCCCAGCATTGTTGCCCTACTATCTCTGCTCAATTTCTTCTCCTTTCTTTTGCTTCGCATTCACTTAATTGTTCGGATTCGTTGTTTTTCAATTGAACCTTCTCTTTTCACATTTTTTAGCTCGTTGGTATTGATATTGAAGCTCGTTTCAGTCCCAATTCTGTTATAGGGTTTTAGTGTTTGAAAATTGAGATGTTACTTGGTTTGATTTCGATAAAAAGGTTTCTCAGGGGCATAGGGTTTTACTGAAATTATGTCTGGTGAAGGAAAAGAGGTGAAGAACATGAATAGCGTTTTCAGCGAGCAGATGCTTGCAGACAAGCTGTCCAAGCTTAATAACACCCAACAATGCATTGAAAGTATCCTTTTATTTATTTATTTATTATTATTTGCACTTAAATGATTTTTCTTCTTCTTTATAAACAGTTTGTTCTGTTTGAATATTGACCCTTGGGCTGTACTGCATTACTTTGGAAGTTTAATGCAATATAAATTTGCATTAAAAGTATCCTGAAGTAACTAAGAAAGCAACCAAGAAAGAAAGCTTCTTGCATTCATTCATCCATTCATTCATTCATTCATTTTGTGTGTGTGTGCGAGTACAAGATTCATTCCTGGAATCTGAGGTGTTTCATATAGCCATGTTGCTTACTTGCTTTAGTATGTTAATTCGGTTTACAATTTTTGGGGTAAGTAGCATAGCTTTGTTTTACTATTCTTTTAGCATATTAGTTCTTCGGGTCAATGGAAGACCCATTACATCCTTCAACAGAAAATTGACACACCCAGATGGTGGAACAGCAAGTAAATGTGTAAACTTATGTTATAAGAATGAGCCACATAAGCTAGATAATCAGCCACCACATTAGCTTCTCTGAAAGCATGAATTTATTAATTGTTAACAGAATACAATGACATTATTTTATCCATGTAGCTGGTCTTACCTAGTGGAAAAGGCTTATGTTTGTTTTTGTTGTGTGTATTAGTCATTAATGCAACGTAAGTTGTCGTCTTTAACGTTTGATATAGCTCTATCACATTGGTGTATATTTCACCGGGGCAAAGAAGAACTGGTTGTTGCTACTTGGAAAAAACAATTTGACAAATCAGAGATGATTCAAAGGATCCCCCTTCTGTATCTTGCAAATGACATTCTGCAGAACAGTAAGCGTAAAGGGAATGAATTTGTGACAGAGTTTTGGAAGGTTCTTCCTGCTGCACTTAAAGATATTATCAAGAAAGGTGATGATCATGGAAAGCGTGTGGTATCTAGATTGGTAAGCCCTTTTTACACTATGTGATACTAGTATTTCAAGTGAATACTTAAATGGGAAAGGGTGTAAAAGAATTGAATATAAAATCATAGCAGATAGTTCTTCATGCATGGCTGAAACTCTAGATATGGTGTATAAATGCTGATCATATGATTTGTTTACCATGATATTGATCTGTTAACTTAGTTCTTTACTAACTTTAGATTGAAATATGGGAGCAAAGGAGAGTGTTTGGATCCCAGGCTAGGAACCTTAAAGATTTGATGCTTGGAGAAGATGCACCTCCACCATTGGAATTTGGCAAAAAGCGATCACGTTCTGTAAGAATTGTCAAAAGGGATTCTCACTCCATCAAATCGGTGAGACTGAGTTACTGAGGGCCTTTGTGACTACATCCTTCCTCTCCCCATTTCATACTTAAATCATTTTATTGATGTTAGATAGTTACATCCTTCATAGAGGTTTGCTATGGTTCTTTCATATCTCACTTCCTTGATATTGTCTTGATGCCAGAAACTGTCCATAGGAGGTACAGCAGAAAAAATAGTGTCTGCATTTCATTTGGTGCTCAGTGAGCAATCCGCTGAAGATGCAGAGATGAGTAAATGCAAATCTGCTGTTAAGCGTGTGAGGAAGATGGAAAAAGATGTAGATACCGCGTGCTCTGTTGGTAAGCATACAGCGAACAGAGTTACAGAAGTAACACCTTAATTATGGAAGTTAGAATTCTAATATTGTTTTTCTTTTTCAGCCAAAGATCCTAAGAGAAAAACTTTAGCAAAGGAACTAGAGGAGGAGGAAAATGTTTTGAAACAATGCATAGAAAAACTTAAATTAGTTGAAGCAAGCAGAGTAGCCCTTGTATCTCAGTTAAAAGAAGCTTTGCACGAGCAGGTAAGTTATACACTTGTGTTCAATATTTTCTGTATTTGTACTGCTGCATTTATTGAGTTTTCGGTCATTCCTAACTGTGTCGTTCAATTGTTTGTGGATTTTTGTATTAGGAATCTGAACTAGAGAATGTTCGTACACAGATGCAGGTATGTACTTTTCATGATTCTTTTCCACAGAAGGTTGTCATATTTTGTTCATTTATCTTGGTTTGTTGCCATTTAATTACTTCTCTAATGGTACCTCTGCTGCATATATCTCTAGGAAGTAATTCTGAATATTCTCCTTAAGAGTTTATTTTCATGCATATAAAGAGTTAATTTTCATGGAGGTGTTCATGTAGGTTTAATTACTTCTCTAATGGTACCTCTTCTGCATATAAAGAGTTGTGTCTGGAAGATGTTTAAATAGGAGGGGATGTGATGAAATTTAAATGGGGAAGATCAGTGTAATTTCTGAAACAAGATAGGGTGTTTGCTTTAAGCTTCATAAATCGTGACGGAGGTTAGTGTAATAATCTTGATTTATGAAGAATAAACAGTTTTGGTTAGAGAATTGCTTAGTGAAAGCACTACACAATTCGAGAGTAAAATATCTCTTGTTAATATTTTAATGCCACGTATCACTTGTTGAGTCTGTTTTCATTATTGGCATTTGGATATGTTTGTGGCTTTTTAGCTAACCGCAATGACAAATTTGAACTTTATTATGCTTAAATGTTTGTTTAATGATATTTAGGTTGCACAAGCACAAGTAGAAGAGGCTTGCAACATGCGGAAGATACTTGATAATGAAGATTCCTCTCAGAAAGCATCCACTGGAAAGTCAGCTGCAGTAATTGCTGCTGAGGTTGCAGATAAGCTTGCAGCTTCTTCGTCATCACAATTGATCATGACTTCTGTTCTCTCAACATTTGCAGCAGAGGAGGCAAAAAATGCTGGTCGAACTTCTGAGTCCTCATCAAAACATGAGATTTCAATGCATAGCTCAGATCCCCATATGTTTATGTCCCCACAACACTTGATTGCCACACCAAACCATTCATATCCTTCAGTTTTGGTAACCCAACCACCCCCCTTGCAAAATGCTGCCCCTTCATCACAAGGTCAATATCACATGCTAAGTAATCCATCATCCCAGCAGTTCGTGCAGTCAACAGGAGGGATCATCACTCCTTATGGTTATGGTAGTATCCCACCATTACCACCCCCACCGCCAACTCAGGTTGGGGCAATGGTGCCTTTGACACATCAGACCCTGCAAATAACTCCACACCAACAAATACCAATAACACAGCAAGCCGCAGCACCTCCTAGTTTCCGACCACTTCAACCACCAGGAATGGTGTACTATACTAATCATCAGCATTCGATTTGAGACCTACAGTAAGTAGACTGTAGTTAACATTGACTTTGTTGAAACAAACGAATTCGGGGGATTTGGAATTTTATTTTTGTGACAGTGCTACCCTGGGACTGGAGCTGGCAAACGTTGGAAGCAAGATTATCACATATCCCTGGGACGTGAAACTAACCTGCCCAAGATTTTAAATGAGTTACTGATTCAGTCGACCCTAAAGCCAACGCAGATCTCATGAACCAGGAACTGATACCATCACCCCCACCCCCCAAAAAAATAAAAGCAATAAAAGAACATGATAAGAATAAAGTAATTAAGTAAACAAGTGTTTCATCGATTAAAATGTTCCTGCGCATAAAGATTGGTGATCGTAAAAACCATTCAAAATTAAGATAGTGTAGTGTTTGTTTGAGTTGTCGGATTATGATTAAAAAAATTATATTTTTTTTTAGCTTTTAATTTTTACTTGTCTATATTATTAGTTTTTTTTATTTTATATTAATGTAAAATAAAAATGTTATTTGTTCTTTAATGATTTATTATTTGTTATTTAAATTTTTTTGTCTATACTTATCATTTTATATGTTTCATTCATTTTTTTTATTTAAAATTTGAAGAAAATTATATAATACGCATTATCAAATTATGATGCTTTATAATACTAGATATTATCAAATTAAGATCAAAATGAATATAAGGGCAAATGCAAAAAAGGATAAAATTGAAATGCTAAAGTTTAAAATATAATGATGTGAAGGGTTTTTAAAAAATCGATGGAAACATTGACTTGGTTCAGAATTTTCTTTTCTATTTGAGAGCCAAACTAAATACGACTAATTTAATTTTAAATAAAAAGAATCAATTAATCAAATTATTTGAATAAATTTAACTTATTTTAGCTAAAATTGTCAAATTGATTTGATGAACACCTCTATAAAGAATAACTTTTATCTGTGATTATTACTATTTAAGTCATAAGATGACGAGGGGCAGAAAAACTACTCGCAGTATTTTATAAATGGGCTGAAACTCCAACATCAACTAGATTGTCATAGGACAAGTGCCGGAATATTAAAGATACTGTTTCATACTAAATCAGTAAATATATTGTCATCGTTACCCAATTTGAGAATTGAAGGATTGCAATTTGCAAAGAGGTCATAATCCAACCTCGAAGTTTCAGAAAGAGGAAGCAAGCAATAAGCAGAACTGCACAACTCTGCATTGTGCATTGCTGTTTTGGAACAGTGGCGGGAACTGAAACAGATTGGCGCTTTTAATAACTGAAGGGGACAGGAGGTTGTCTGTCTCTGTCACGCTCCAAATTAGGATTCAAGTTAAGACGTTTTTGTGGATGTAATTCAATTTTATTCCTATCATAAGAGCCGTGTAAGTCAAACTTATGAGCTGGGCAACCATACAAACAAGAAAAAACACATTTTTAATGTTAAGAAAAACTATCAAATGCAGAAAAAAAGTATAGCTGGTCTATGTTCAAAGAATGGGAAAGTTTCAGACACATTTTCAAGAAACTATATCCTCAGTTTAGTCAAGTTATATTAAAAAACTTTGTTCACTAAAATATGATAAAATACAAAATATCTCCTGTTGCTAAAGGTAAAGTAAATGCTTTGTAGGGTGTCCATGTGGAAAGATAGATGCACCACGTAACTATAGCTCAGCCTTTCATTGCTTTATTCAAAAGAAAATCTCTAAAAGAGATCGGTAAATGATACATGATAGCCATGACAGTAGAGTAATGCCCATAGGTGAACCATGCAGGTGGTTTCTCCTTAAGGACAGCAACTACAGTATTTATAGCAAACTCATCTGTAGGGGTTGTTTTGGACTTATGAGAAAAATAAGCTCTATCTCGGATTGCTGCTTCAAAAGGCTTGAATAATTTCCATTCTGGCATGCGGTTGTAGCTGGCTATGGCAGAATCTCCAATGTTTGATTTGATAGCTCCGGGGACAACATTGACAACATCAATTCCAAAATGTCCAAGTTCCAGTCTGTATACCACATGCTCGTGTTAAAGATGAGAACAATTAGATAAAATGTAAATAATTGGCACAAAATCCAGCCACCAAATCCCTAATTGTTGCATTTGCATCCACTAGATTTTGACTTTTTTAAGTGCATATATAGAGTTTTACAAACTCCACTATATTGCAGTTACCATGAAATCAACAAATTGATCTGGACCAACCAAAGCCTAAAAGCTTGTTCATACCAAACTAACAATTTCCATAGAAACAAGGTGGATTTCTGTTGCCAATTACTGTTGCCTCTAATTGATTTGATGCAGACATGAAGCACAGGTGTAGAGTATCGCAAGTTTGAAGAAGAAAAATACCTTAATGTATCTGTCAAAGCATGAAGAGCAGCTTTAGAAGCTGTATAAGTTCCTGACCAAGGTCCAGAGGCCAAGGCAGCAACACTACCAATATTGACAATCTTCCCCTTTTTCTTAGTTGCCATATGAGGAACAACCGCCTGAACCATTCTCAAGGAACCTGCATGCTTATGCCCAATGAAACATAGCATCAAGTTAAACAAGCAATTCGTGGTTTTGGACACCAACTAAGGCTATTTTTGGATAAAATTTGTGAATGTGATTTTGGAAAATCGAATGTACATTCTTGAATTTCAAGACACAAAATAAAGAAATAAGAATTTGTGCAAGTTTGAATGAAAGTTAGAAATATTGTGTGCGTGTTTCAAATTCAACAAGATAAAAATAATATAGAAACAAAGGCAAAGATCCTGACAAAATTACTTTTTTGTCTCAAATAAATTTTCACCTAAAAACCAAACATTATTGTTTGAGGAGTGAAAGTACTACTTTGAGTTCCAAAACATGTACTAACTCTGTTCGCGCAGAACCTTTAAGGCCACAATTGACAAATAAGAATGAAAACAGGCAACAGCAACTCAAATATAGTGGCTGGTTCCAAAACGCATTATTTAACTAGCTAGGAGTAACTGTAGTGAACAGAAGCCATCTGCAGAATGATTAAAATCAATCTAAAACAAACTAATTTGGTTAATCTAATCCAACATGGCAGATTAACAACAAATCCCATCCAACAAATAGCACCAAAATTCCAATTAAGATAAAGAATACTGACCGAAGACATTGGTGTCGAAAGTGTTTTGAATGGCAGAGAGAGGAACCTCGGCGAGTGGGCCCACACACTGAACACCGGCGTTGTTAACGAGCACGTCGATGCGACCGTACTTGTCGACAACAGCATCAACAACCTTACGCACGCTCTCATCGGACTGAACATCCAACTCTTCCAAAGAGAACCTCTGGTCGTGTTCCAGCTCCGCCATGCTCGACCGCGACCTGCTGGTGGCCACCACCCTGCACTTCTTCTCCGCGAAGGCGCGTGCAAGCGCGTGGCCTATCCCTCCCGTGGAACATCCTGTGATCAGAACCACAGGTTTTGGTGGCTCCTCCTCATCGTGGCCGCGCGTGTTCATCGTAGAATACAAAGAGAGGCAGAGGAGGTGATTAGATTAGTGTCAACTTGTTAGTTGTTACTATGCCAACAAAGATGGCGAAACGATTATTTCGGAGTATTTTTTTATTTGGGATTCATTTTAAATTATTATCTATAAAAAAGATCGATTACGACTGAATAAAAAAGTGATAATTAATATCACGATTCTAATTTTTAATTTTTTTAATTGTATTTTATAACTTCAATTAATATTTTTTATTTGACTTTAAAATTATATGATTAATTTTTTTTATTTTTATAACTTTAAAATTGTGAAAAAAGAATAAATCATATATGTTACTACTCCTGAAGATTATAATTGAAGTTATAATTTTTATTTTTAAATTTTTTAAATTATATTTTATAATTTTAGTTAATATTTTTTATTATGACTTTAAAATTGTATGATTAATTTTTTTACAACTTCAAAATTGTTAAAAAAAATTAACTTTAAAATTGTTTCAAGTATTAAAAATATAAAAAATATTAAATAAAATCATATAAAAATACATATAAAATTTAAAAAAACTAAAAAAATATTTATTTATTAAATAATTAAATTAAAAAATTGTGAACAATTTGAAAAAATATACAAAATTAAAAAATAGAAATCGTAATTTATTTTGACTATTATAAAAAAAATTAAATTTTTGATGACTTTGAAGTCCTAAAAGAAATATTCCTACTACTTTTAAAATAACGAAAGTCATAAAACATTTCATAATTTTAGTTAAAAATAATAAAAAATATTATTATTATAATTTGAAAATCATAAATTATTTTTAAAAAATAATTAAAATTGTAAAATATTTTGTAACTTCATTAAAAAAAATTAAAAATTAAAAATTGTAACATTATGACTTTTAATTTAACAAATATTATAATTTATCCATTTTCAATAATAATTAAAAAAAATCATGAAATGATAATTAAAAAAAAATCTCAAATGATGATCTGCCAATCACAACCCAACCCATCGAAATTACAAAACAAAGGCGAGACTTTTATCCCAGCTTTTCCAACTTCCTATACTCCTAGAATCAAATGACAAGCAGCTACAACCAATTTTCTCTGACATTCATTAATTTATTACGGCTTATACATTTATCATTTATGACAACTATTCATTAATAACATTATTTTTCCTCGTCAAAAATAAGAAAAAGAAAAACTTTATTGTTGAGTTTATATTAGATGATAATATTTATATGTTTTTTTTACATGAATGAGTATGGGATTAGTTTAAGAAAACATTTCTTATATAAAAATTGCTTTTTCCGTATTTTTTGTTTTCTTTAGAAAAAAACTGTCTTTTTTTTCAATGATAATCTCAGAGTATGACCGGTGTTTCAGTTTCAAAAACAAATAATAACATAAGAACAATTAAGTAATATTACAAAAAATAAAAATAATTTAATTATTACATATGTCGGATACACATACAATATTCAATCCCTTGCCACATCTAAATATCGAGTGGAACGGTACCACGAATGCATGTTTGTTTTTCATGCCTATGGATAACTAATCTTATATTCTGATTTAACTGAAATAGTAGCTTACGAAATAAATACTACTTTTTTGTAATATAGAGAAAATTAGACTCAGAAGACGTCACACTTAAAAATCTTTACAGGTTTCAACTTATTCAAGTTTGTAAAATAGATTTTCCACACTTAAGAAATGAGCTAGATTCACAAGTACAACGTGCAAGCATAGCTGTTAGTCTCATTTCTATCTGTTAAGACCGTAATTCGGGCAGATTATGTTATTTCTTTACTGTAAGCACGGTAAATATTGAGGGCAAATAACTTGACTACTCTACTATATAAAAGGTACAAAGTATGTTTGATAACCGAGGTTTCAAAACAAAATTAACACAAAATCTCCTGAAATGACATTGGTACATGCCTACTGGCTACTGGAAAGCAATCTACTCAGCAGCATCTTTTTTCTTCTTGGGCATCCTGTATCCACCAACCACACAGGCATGGTCCCTCTCAAATGGTTCAAGGGTGACTTGCTCGAATGGTTTGAATTGATCTGCCTTCAACTTGTTCACTTCGCTTTCAAACACTGCCTCGGCAGGGACTGTGGAGTCTATGCAGTTAGCCTAAACATACAAATGAATTCAAGTGAGAACAATTTAGCAGATAATTAAGACATAGTAACACATAAGAGAAGAACCTAAACCATTTGATTCAAGGTAATCATAAACATTTCTCCTTCCAATGTTTTCAATAGAGGGCAAGCCTCGACACTCCATATGTTTGTTGTTTGGAGGCCTGAAAGTCTCAAGTTCAAATTCTAAAAACAGCCTTAGAGGGTAAAAGCCTGATTCTTTCTACTCTCCTTAGACCTCACTAGGTGGGGACCATGTGCACTGGGTCACCCTTTTTTTAAATGTTTACCATATTGATGATTACTCAATAAAGCTTTTATAAAAACATGATTAGATGTCTGAACATACCTTGATAGAAATAACAAAATGACCTCCTGCTTTCAGATAATATGAAGCATTCAGCCCCAAAATCCTTGCCTGCAATGGTCACCAAAAATCATAAACGAAACTGATACATAGAATATAACTGGAGTTTCAAAAATAGTTGTTTGATAATGTTTTAAGGAGCTTTTATCTTCAAATAGAATATAATTCATTTCAAGAAATTGTAAGAATGAATCCACAAATATAAAACCTATGCACCACTCCAACCACAGCAACACCTTCCTCTTAAATCAGCTGCAGATATAAACTATCATAACACATCATCGCACACTTTCTGGACCATAATCCAATTGAGGCTGCTTATAACATCTGACGGCCCATCCCAATACCTGTAACACTTTGCTAATTTGCATCCCTAGAAAAGCGCAGGATTTAAAAACAAAGACAGTGTGCATCCCCTAGAAAAGGGCGGGATTTAAAAACAAAGACTGTATAAACAAAATCCTTTCTCTTTGCCTTCATCCACTTCAAGAATTGACTTTAACCACCTCCACTATATCACATTCTCATACATAAAATTGAAAAAAAAAAGTACTTATTGATTCAAAATGGGGCCATAAACAGGCTAAAAAACGACAATACAGCCCTGCTGTTGATTTAAAAAATTAAATCAATAAAATAATAGAAAAAAGGAAAATAATATTACGTGCATCAGAAACTCGGGTCTGCATCATCCATGATGTCTTGAAGGGGAATCCGAGTAACTCATCATATGCACAGTATTCCAATTTAACAGAATACATGCAAGTAAAAAAATAATATTGAAAATTGTAAAATACAAATTTAAGAAACTAAAAGAAAAACAACAAAACGAACTCTAAACTGAGATTTTAAAGATTCTTTCATATTGAAAATTGAAAATTATACACAAATGTAAAAGAGAAGATGCAACAAAAATATACACGTGTAGATGGCAGGCCAATATTTGACAACCAAACGAAATAGTAGATGAATTGAAATTAAACAAACAATAATCATATGGCACTACCGATTAAGTACATCAATATTATGGAAAATTAGTATATATTGTATGCAAAAACGAGGCTGAAACCAAACTCAAGAGTTATGTTGTAAGAAATTAAAACCAAACCTGATCAGGCTGAGCAACATCAGAAAATATGACATCAACCATTCCAACCAACATCCTGTACTTAGCTGGATGTCTAGCATCTTCAATAATGGGAATAACATTAGTTCGCTTCTTTGCCATATTAACCAGGTCACGTCCACTTCTATGGGAAAATTCTACTGCATAGACAACTCCAGTCTACATACAAAGAACAAGAACACATTCTAATCAGCACTTCTATTCCACAAATCTAAGATTATGCAATTCTAAATTCTATATTATACTTACAGGGCCAACAACGTCTGACACATGAGAAACAGTGGTCCCAGAAGCAGCTCCTAGGTAAAGGACTCTGGCTCCAGGTTTCTTCATAAGACACAAGACAAATAATTAAAAAAATGAAGTGTGATTTGAAGAACTTCGCCTAAACATAGCACACATTGTAAAGACACAATCTTACAATCCATATGTTGTCAACTCCACCAAGGATGGCAGCAGCTAACTTGGATCGAAAAGGATTCCAAACTCTGTACTCATCTTTGGAACCATCTTCGTTCTGCAAAATGAAACAATCAATTCATGCAACCATGGTTCAGTACTTGGGAAGAAAAAATGGTGAGAAAGAAAAGAAACCTGAACAGTAATCCTTTTCTCATTGTAAACAGCTTCACCAGGAACAAGATTCTTAGTAACAAGAGCGTCTTCTTTACCCTTGGCAATGAAAATACCATCATGTCTATGGGGCTGAACCACAACCTTGCTACCTCCCTTCATTCCACCTCTGCCGCCACCACGGCCACCACCCCTGCCTCCTCCACGACCACCACCACCTCTGCCACCGCCTCTAGCTTTGAAGGGTGTGCCCCTGTCTCCTCCTCTTCCTCCACCGCCCCTTCCTCTGCCTCTGTCACCCCTACCACCCCCCCTAAACCCACCGCCGCCACCAAAACCACCACGACCTGCACAAATTCTAACACTTGTCAACAAAAAAAATAGCTATTACCACAACATTCTTGCGTCACCAAATACCATATCATCAAGTTCTAATGCCAAATGCATAAACCATAATCATCAAACCACATTTTCTTATTAAAAGGAAAATTACCTCTTGGAGGAGCCATTTTCGAGAGCTGTAAACTGATGCGCAACGCAGCAGCAACAACTGGTTAAGAGGATTATATGGCCAGCCAAACAACCGAAATAGGTAGGGTTTAAGAGGGTAGGGTTTTGATTTTATAGAAAAAGAAAGTGCCTTCCATCATCCACTACCCTAACCCTAGCGGCCGGCCCATTTTCCTTACCCTGCTCACTTGTTCGTGGGCTTTTATTTGGGTTCATCAGACTTCCTAACAAGCTTTTATTGCTTTGGGCCAATAGCCCACTAGCAAGGATTTCTCTTTCCTTTATCAGCTCTCTACTGATAATTAAGCTTTTGATATTTTCAACAAAAAATAATTAATTAAAATCGATTAACACATAATATTTTTTTAAAGAACTAAGGAGGGTATCAAGAAAATTTCCAAAAATTTGGACTTGGGAACATCACATTCTATGTTTATTACAAGTT
This sequence comes from Glycine latifolia, assembly GCA_013407115.1. NCBI lineage: Eukaryota > Viridiplantae > Streptophyta > Magnoliopsida > Fabales > Fabaceae > Glycine > Glycine latifolia. The sequence continues at coordinate 1,660,042 of CM023958.1, forward strand.
TTATAAGAATATTTTTTAAAATGATTGATTCCAAGAAAATATGAAATACATCACATATTTACGTTATTTCTTATTTTTATACTAATAGATGAGTATTTTCTTATTTTCATGCAAAATATTTTCTATAATAATTATTTATTTATTTTCCCTTCATATTTCTTATTTCATTTTTTAATTAAATAAGTTTTGTTTTTTCTTCTTTTTAAAATTTCTCATGACAACCAAACATGTTCATGGAATCATATTCTTTGTTATGGTATTCCTGGGTATATATGATTCCCGTAAACACAATTTCATATCTTAACAAACGTCTCCCAGGTGACTTTAAGTTCGTGGCTCGTAGCACTGAAAAATACTCCCTACATCTTACTGCATCGTGTTTTTTTTTTTCAAAAAAAAAAATACAACCATCCTCTCTTCATCTCTCACGTATCCCTCCTTCTCCATCCCCTTCATCTTTTCTTTACTCATTTTTAAATATAAAGATTAACATGTAATTGTTTTGTTACTTTTAAAATTGGTTTTCCATTGTTCTTAGTACGTAACTTTGATAAGATGTTTTGAAAGTGAATTTGGATTCTCAGCGTGGGTGATTGAGCACTGTTTGTTACACTAAAGAGAGAATATAATCTATAAATTGAGTAATTGAGAATAAAAACTAACACACAAAATTAATTAGATAGAAAGTAATCAAATAGAAAGAGTAAGATAATAAATTACAATAGTTTTAAGAAATAATTTTAGAAAAGTAATATAAACCGCTAATATATTTAATGTTATTAATTGCATTATTAATCAATTTTTAAAAAATATAAATTAATTTAAAGAGTCCAATATTTAATGATAAGATAATATACTATCCATTAAATACATAATTACATAGAAGAAACCTTATTCTTTTAAAAATTGCGTATATTATTTATAGAATACTAACAACTTTTATGTAATAAATTTTTTTTATTTCTCTCTTTTCAAATATAATTTTTTTTAAAGAAATATGTTTTATAGAATGGTATAGTTAGTGTTAGACAACTTATTCGAAATATTGTGCACTACAATACAGTTAAGTGGAACCGAAAACAATTGAGTTCTTAACAACACATGTTATCTGGTGCTTAAAGCGGATACACTGGCCATCAGAATGCATGCGAAAAGATAAATGCAACCAATTGTAGCTCAACATTTCATCAACTTCTTCAAAATAAAGTCTCTAAGAAAGAGTGGTAAATGGTACATGATAGCCATGAAGGTAAAGAGATAGCAATAGGAGAACCATGCAGTTGATTCTTTTTAGAGCATTTTTAATGAGGATTTTTGAGTTCAAAATCCTCTCTTCACCTATTTCCTGTTAGAGAGACTTTTAAGATTTTTATATTGGAGGTTGTTTTTTAGAAGAATTCTTGAAATCGATCTATTTTTTTTATAAAAAAAAAGTTTTTCAATGTCTCACTCCCTAATTGATTGAAGAAGGAAATGATAATTACCTTAGAAACTTTATTTTAGTGATCAATTTGTAGGCAATATCTTAATATTTTAATACATTTAAGCTTGTTTGGCCTTTTTTATAATTAAGTTTTGAATAACTTTAAAATAGTTAAAATGTTTGATTTTTCATCTAGTTTTAGTTTCTTTTGGTGTTGAAATAAATGAAGAAAGAAGATAGATGGAGTTGAGACCCAATTTAAGGTCCTTTTAAAAGGAAATTTTTGAGGCTCAAGGGGTCAGACATATTAGGCTAAACACGCACTTCATGTTAAACAAATTGTTTTCCTTACATGGTATTTGAGCTCAGCGCAAATCTCAGGCTCAATGCGCAATCACTTACAATAATTCTATTTTGCATGCAGACTTAGCACACAACTTAGGCTCAGCGCATAGTCACTTAAACAAGTGTTATTTTTGCATGCACGCTTAGCATGGAAGTTGAGCTAGGCACAAGCCATTATGTAGAAATGACAATGCATCGCGTTTGACCCTATTTAAGCTTCAAGGTTGCGAATTGAAGACAAATTTGGTAAGGGGAGTTGTCTTGGATTGAGGGGAAAGTTGGGAAGCTCTCTCCCTTACTCTCCATGGCTTCCCTACCATTTCTCATCATCTGATTTCCTATTTTTTTCTTGTGATTATGTAGTTATATGAAGAATATAGTGGTGTCATACGAAATTCTGATGAGTGACACATCTATCATGTACAAAGAACAACGTAAGAAGTACGAAATCACTTATGGTTATATTTTAAAAAGTTTAGTAATTAGTTATTATGTTGTAAGTTAATTAGTCATGATATGTTGTATGTTTATTTTAATTAGTCACGACCTCTTGTAGGTTTATTTTGATTAGTCACTATGTTGTAATGGTCTTAGTTTTAATTAGTCTTCATTTGCAATAAAGGATGTGGAGAGAACATTTGATACGCTAAAATCTCAATTTGCAATTATATGTGATCCATGGTGTAATTGACACATTGATACGATGAATAATATTATATTAACATGCATTATATTGTGTAACATGATTGATGAAAATGAACGAGATACATACAATGATAATACTGATGTTTAATGTGAACAAATAGATGAAGAGATTTCAAACATTATGCATCTCATAATGTTCATCCCAACTTTATTACATATCTATAAATAAGACAATATATGCATGTAGAGAAATTTATCAACAATTTCAAGTAAACTTTGTGAAAGATATTTAGACACATTTCAGGGACAATAATGATAAAATTTAATTTTTCAAACCACAATGTCAATGTTTTGCAATTTATTGCTTATGAATGCTATGTATTTTTTGTTGGTTTAATTTTCATTCCTAAATAATTTTTTTAATTATTAATATTTTTTATTTTTTAAAATTTGTTATTTCATAATTAAAATGTTTATAATTAGTTACTTAAATTTAATTTATAAAATATATTTAAAGGAGATTTATTATGAGACTTAAAAAAGGACATAAAGATTTTAAATTGAGATATATCATCAGAACAAAAAGATGAAAATCTTAAAGCACATGTGATACTTTGGAATCATCATAAAATATTGCGAGATCACAAAATGATATTTATTGCTAAAATGCTTTTAAGGATTGCTGCTACTGTGCTTTTAGCAAGCTCCTTCGGATGGGTAGACTTTGGCGCCTGAGAAAAATAAGCTTCCTCTCACTCTCTCAGGCATGCCGTTGTAGTTGGCAATGGCAGAATTTGTAATATTCGTAACCAGAGCCCCAGGGACCACATTCACAACAATTCCAAAGTGCCAAGTTCTAATTTGTGTATATGACACGTGCATGTTCAAAATAAAAACAAATCACGCACACAGATAGTATAAATTGTCTATTGTTGCATTGCATGGCGGATCTACTTGTTAGGGGTGTGAGTAATTATTCCGACAAGATTTTTTTTATATTATTTATATGTCTAATCAAAGATTTTGTTTCCCAGTAAAAATAGGTATTACCCCATAAAATAGTTTTTTTAATGAATGTAAAAAATATAAAAAATAAAAATGAAAATAAATAAATATTAATTATAGTACTTTACCTTTTATATATTTTTAATGTTCCAATTCCTCATTCACACGGATTATACCATGTCATACGTAGAGATGTATTTTTTTCATAGTATTTAATAAATTTATTAATTTTTATAATAATTACCTTAAAATTATAAAAATAATAACTTATGATTGAATAATAATAAAATTTATCCTCCATAATCATTAAACTCTTTTTTAATAAAAATATAATAAACAATTTCTTACCCAATTAAGTAATTTTTTTTGGATCCAGCACTCTTTATATATACCTAAGCTAAGCAATTAAACTACACTATATATGTTCCAGTTTCCACGAAATCATCACATTAATTAATATCTAACAAAACAAGGAGAAATTATGTTACCTTTGTTGATTTGATCATAAACATGATTCATGAAGGTATACGATCGAGTACTGTAGGGTAACTTAGAAGAAGAAGAAAAATACCTTAATGTATCTGTGAAAGCATGAAGAGCATCTTTAGAAGCATTGTAAGTGCCAGACCAAGGACCAGAGGCCAAGGTACTAACACTACCAATGTCGACAATCTTTCCCCGTTTCCTAGTTGCCATATGAGGAACAGCAGCCTGAATATATCATTCTCATGGAACCTAGCACAACACAAGCAACGCAATATAATATTGACCAAAGAGATTAGTGTGAACATAGTGAACACCAACGTTGTTAACAAGCACGTCAATGCAACCATAGTTGTTGACAACAGCTTCAACCACCTTAAGCACGCTTTCATCGGACTGAACATCCAGCTCTTATAAGCAGAACCTGTGGTTGTGTTCAAGATCCGCCATGCTCGACCCATATAAAGGATTCCGTATGACAAATATAGAAACTGTCCTTTCCGACAGATTTTTGCAGCTTTAACTATGTCCTATGCTTCAGCAACAATCCCCCATTGAATTATTTGGTCCTACTTGTTATCAATGGAATCCGGGATACTACCGGCAAGAAATATATAGAAGAAATGGTGCTGGACTAGTTGATGTTGAATATTTGTTGAACCTTTTATGTATAAAAAGCTTTATAAAGTTTTGATGATAACAAATAATGAATGTTACATTATTAGATTTATTGTACTGATGATAATTATTTGATATTTTGAAGTTACTGATATTTTAGATTTGATATTTTAAAGTTACTGATATTTTGAATTTATGAAGATCAACATAACTGATAAGATTATTTGAAGAATCCTGAAGATTGATATCATTCAAGATGACATGGAATTAAGAAGATTTGTTTTTATTTATTTTTTAGATGTTATGTAAGGAGATTAGAAGATTGATCTTGCCAAGATATTTATCTTTAAGATTGCATTCAAAAATAGGATATAATATTTTTTAATATTGCATTAAAAAATAGGATATAATATTTTTAAGATTGCATTGCATAATATAATATATTTAAGATTGCATTGCATAATAAGATAAAATATTTTTTTAAGATTGCACTCAAAAATAGGATATAATATCTTTTAATATTCAAAAATAAGATAAAATATTTTTGAGATTACATTGCATAATATAATAATATATCTTAAGATTGCAGAATATCTTTTAGGATTGCATTAAAAAATTGGTTAAAATTATATGCTTAAATTAGTATAAATAGAAACATATGTTAGTGTTTCCATTCCAAATAATATTAGAGAGTTTATGTTTACATCATTGAGAGAATTGTTGTGAAATCATATAGAAGCGTTTGACAAGTCTGATTCTTCAACTCTCCATTAGGATTTAAAGGTACCTATTTACTTAAGGAATAAAAGCGTAAAGGTAACTATTTTATTGTATTCTTCTTCTTGACTTTGGAAAAGGTCGCAAATGGGAAACTAGGATATCAGTTCTGTCTTTGTTCTTGGTGAATTGAGACGTGCGACTTTTGGCTAGGAAACAAGGATACCGGTCTTTCTTTATTCTTGGTGAATTGAGACGAGAGCTTTTTGCTGGAAAACAAGGATACCAACTAGAATAATTGTTGTGTAAGGGTGAACTAGGAAACTAGGATATTAGGAACTCTTGTACACAAAATCATCATAGTGAAGTTGTCCATTGGATTGATTATCCAATTTGGACATTGTGGTTTTTTACCCAATTGGATTTTCCACGTGAAAATTGATTGTGTCTTCTTTATCTTTTATCTCCATATTATTGCTTTAAGTTTGATTTTAAATTGAGAATTATTTTATAAAACTCAATTCACCCCCCCTCTTGAGTTCATCTGGGACCAACAATTGGTAGCAGAGCCGTGTTTCCTTTATTTTCCAGGTAACTCCTGAAGAGTAGATCTTAAGACGAACCCAATGGAGACAATAAGAGAAGGCTACTCTATCCAAAGGCCTCCACGATTTGAGGGAAAGTACTACAATTATTGGAAGAACAGAATGAAGATTTTCATTCAAGCAGAGAACTATCAAGTCTGGAAGGTGATTGAAAGAGGAGACTTTCAGATCACAAAAATGAATGAAAAAAGAGAAAGAGTGCCAAAACTTGAGGACGAATATACTGATGAAGATTGGAAAAAGTTGGAATACAATGCTCAAGCCAAGAGAATTCTTCACTGTGGACTAGGGACACAAGAATACAACCGCGTGATGGGTTGCAAGACTGCCAAGCAAATGTGGAATCTTCTAGAGGTAACACATGAGGGTACAAACAAGGTAAAACAATCTAAAATTGATCTTCTTATGCATCGATATGAATTGTTCTCTATGAAGCCTAAAGAGTCTATTAGGGATATGATAACTCGTTTTACTAACATAATAAATGAGTTAAATGCTTTAGGCAGGGACATACAGGTTGAGGAGCAAGTAAGGAAAATTCTGAGGAGTCTCCTTAGAGAGGACTGAATGCCCAAGGTCACTGCTTTGCAAGAAACCAAAGACTTTAAGACTTTCAACCTTGAGCAGTTGGCAGGATCCCTAATGACATATGAGATGCAACTGGAGTCCCATAGGAAGGAAGATGTAAGATTGAAGGATAAAGGCATTGCTTTAAAAACTCAAACAAAGGAAGTGAGTGATGACTCAGATGATAAGGAGGAGATTGCAATGCTTGTGCGGAAGTTCAAAAAACACTTAAAGAACCAAAAGTATAATGGAAGCTTAAACAATAAACAGGTAAAATCCAAAAATTTCTCTTCTTCAAGAACTGATTATAGTTGCTTTAGGTGTGGCAAAATAGGTCATAGGATTAAGGATTGTCCTGAAGTAGAGCAAGAAAGTAGAAAGGAGAAGAAGGCTAAAGAGTAGAAGAAATATGAAAAGAAAGAGTTCAAGAAAGCAATGATGGCTGCTTGGAGTAATTCTGATTCAGAGGAAGAAGACTCTGAAAATAGTGAAGCTAAGGTCAACATCTGTTTTATGGCTGGAACTGACTCTGAAGGTAAAGATACTCAGGTAAATTTTGTTGAGCTAAGATCTTCCATGCATTTGTTAACAAAGAAGCATCTATTGGAATTGTTAGACTTTGTAATAGATGAGTATTTAAAAATATGTGAATATAATAATGACTTGATTGATGACCTTGGTTAATTAAAGAATGAGCTTAAGAAATTCTCTAAGGCCAATAAAGAATTGAGAAAAACAAATGAGAACCTAGAGGAGAAAATCACTAGTCTTAAGAATATCGCTTCTGAACTTGAAAACGAAAATGCTTCTATGGTTGTTAAATTGAAAGAGCATAAGAAAGAGGAATGTGTGACAATTTGTGATGCTATATTGGAAGAAAAAATTGAAAAGTTGGAGGGTGAGGTAGAAAAGTTGACTAAAGAGAATAAGGACCTCCAAAATAAGCTAGAGTCTGCCCTTAGGACTCCCAAGGTAGATAGACCCAATGTTATTGACTGGTTGTATAAGAATTGTAACACATCTAGACATGGGTTAGACTTTAAAGGTAATATGAAATCTACCTGGAAAACAAAAACTAAGCATGTGGAATTGTATGAGAAAATGGTATGTTATCATTGTGGCAAGGTAGGACATCTTAAATTTGAATGTAAGAGTAGGATAAAAGCTATTGAAAAGAATGTCACATATGTTAAGAATAACTCTATTTCTGCACGCAAAGTAAAACAAGTTTGGATTAGAAAAGATGAGCTTTCTAACTTTGTTGAGAAGAAGAAGAAACCCAAGCAAGACTGGGTTCCCAAAACTAATCATTGATTTGTGACTGCAGGTTGGAGTGAGGGGGAACAATTTGTGGTACCTTGATATTGGTTGTTCCAAGCACATGACATGAGACAAATCAAAATTTCTCTCACTCAAACCTTTTGAAGGTGGAAGTGTGACCTTTGGTGACAATAACAAAGGGAAAATTATGGGCGTAGGTAAGGTTGGTAAGTCACCATCACACTCCATAGATAATGTGTTTTATGTTAAGGGTCTTAAGCATGATTTATTAAGCATTTCTCAATTTTTTGATAAAGGTAACAAAGTTGAGTTTACTTCTGATAAATACTTAGTAACTAGAATGGATTCAAATGAGGTAATTCTAGAGGGTAAAAGAATTTGAAACACTTATCAGGTTGATTTGAATTGTTTGCCAAATATTTCTCTCACCTGTTTGAGTTTTTTAGATAATGACTCATTGTTGTGACATAAGAGGTTAGGACATGATAGCTTGAATACCATTAAGAAGCTGAACTCATATGAACTGGTTGATGCTCTTCCATCAATAAAAGTACAAAATAATAAGGAATGTGATGCATGTGCAAGAGGTAAGCAGGTAAGATCCTCCTTTAAATCCAAGAATATGGTAAGCACTACTAGACCTTTTGAACTCATTCATATGGATTTGTGTGGACCAATGACTGTCATGAGTAGGTCTGATAAGAAATATGTTTTTGTGATTGTTGATGATTTCTCTAGATTTACATGGACTATTTTTCTTGCAACAAAAGATGAGACTTATGATGAATTTAAAGCTTTTGTCAAGAAAAATCAAAATTTATTTGAACATCAACTTGCTTCTATCAGGTCTGATAATGGAGGAGAATTTGCTAACAAAAAATTTATGGATTTTTGTAGGAAGCATGGTATTAACCATAACTTTTCAGCTTCTAGGACTCCACAGCAAAATGGGGTGGTAGAAAGGAAAAATAAAACACTAGAGGAGATGACAATAACCATGTTGATTGCAAGTGGTCTTCCAAGAAATTTATGGGCTGAAGCTCTCAACACTGCATGTTATATCATAAATAGAGCAATGATCAGACCCTTGTTGAAAAGGACACCTTATGAGATACTCAAAGAAAGAAAGCCCTCACTAATGCACTTGAGAACCTTCGGTTGTAAGTGTTTTGTGCACAATAATGGTAAGGATAATTTAGGTAAATTTGGTGCACGTAGTGATGAGGGTGTGACATCCCGGGCGCTGACGAGGGCGGGGAGTGATCGCCGGTGCAATGAGGCACGGACAAGGAGCGGCTCCTGGCAGGCTTCCAGCGGAAGGGGTACATGAATGAATCGAATACACACCCGAACGAGAGGGATCCAGAGGCTGTGCAGGTATGAGACTGTACAGTTGAGGATAACTTAAAGGATTTAATAGGTACTACCTATACCAACAAGGTGCATCTACTTTTCGGTAGCCCATAACTTAAAAACTTCACAGTTAAGCGTGCTTGACTTGAAGCAATTCTGGGATGGGTGAACTCTTGGGAAGTTTCTCAGGAAGTGTGTGAGTGAGGACAAAGCACACTGAAAAGTCTTGTGTTGGTATGTGGGGACAGTCGTTGATCCTACAAGTGGCCAGGCGTTACAGAGGGTGTGTTCCTAAGATGCTCCTCAAAGAGTAAGGCTTATAGAGTATATAATAAAAGAACTATGTGTGTTGAGGAAAGTATTTACGTCATATTTGATGAGTCTGATGTGCTTGATAAAGTTGTGTAGAATTTTGATGATTTTGATATAGGTTTGATAAGATCACCTACAGGATTAAAGCACAATAAAGACAAGGAAGATGACTCAGGGATTGGAGCAGCTGATCACAAAGAATTAGGAGATGCAAACATTAGAGAGGAAGAATCCCCTGAGCTTATTACTAATCAAGAAGGAGTAGATGAAAATACAACTGATGAGCTTGTGATGAATCAAAGTGAGGAATTTCAATTCAGAAAGTCGAAACACCAGAGCTCACACCCAGTAGACATGATTATTAGTTATATAAGAAATGAAGTACAAACTAGATCTTAAATTAGGAATTTTTGTGCTTTTAACGCTTATATCTCCCTTACTGAGCCTACTGATCATGTTTCTGCTTTGAGTGATTTAGATTGGGTGTTAGCTATGTAGGATGAGCTTCATCAGTTTGAAAGGAATAAAGTCTAGCATCTTGAACCAAGACCCAAGGATAAAATTGTGATTGGATTGAAGTGGGTATTCAGGAATAAGTTAGGTGAACATGACTCCATCACAAGGAATAAGGTGAGACTTGTGGGTAAAGAATATAATGAACATGAAGGCATTGATTATGAAGAGACCTTCGCACCAGTGGTAAGAATAAAGGCTATCAGAATTCTCATTGTTTTTGCATCCTTCATGGGCTTCAAGTTATATCAGATGGATGTGAAGACTGCATTTTTAAATGGTTTGTTGCAAGAGGAAGTATTTGTTGAGCAACCACCTGGATTTGAGGATCCCACCATTGGAGATTATGTCTACAAGCTGGACAAAGCTTTGTATTGATTGAAGCAAGCTCCAAGAGCATGGTATGAAAGACTTTCTAAATTCCTTTTAGTTAATGGGTTCAAGAGGGGTAAAACTGATAAAACTTTGTTTTTGAAATTCAAAGGTAGTGATTTGTTAGTTGTACAAGTTTATGTTGATGATATTATTTTTGGTGCTTCTAACAATGATTTGGTTGAGGAATTTGCAGGGCTAATGAGTAGTGAATTTGAGATGAGTTTAATGGGTGAACTGAATTTTTTCTTAGGACTGCAGATAGTTCAAAGTGAAGGAGGAACTTGGATTCATCAACAGAAGTATCTCAGAGAACTTCTCAAAAAATATGGATTGGAGTCTTCAAGGACACATTACACTCCTATGGCTACATGTGACAGAATTCATGAAGACAAGGATGGTAAGAGTGTAGATTGTACTATGTATAGAGGTATGATAGGCTCTTTACTGTACTTGACTGCAAGTAGGCCTGATATAGTTTTTAGTGTAGGATTATGTGCTAGATTTCAGAGTAATCCAAAAGAATCCTATCCTAAAAGTTGCAAAAAGGATCCTAAGATATTTAAAAGGGACAAGTGATTTGAGCTTATGGCATCCTAGAGGAGCTAACTTTGATTTGTTTGCTTTTAGTGATGCTGACTTTGCAGGTGATTTAGTTGGTAGGAAAAACACTTCTGGGATGGCGCAATTTCTCGGTTCATGTTTAGTGTCATGGGGATCTAAAAAGCAAAACTCAATGACTTTATCCACAACTGAAGTAAAGTATGTAGCAGCGGCTTTGTGTTGCACACAACTATTGTGGATCAGGCAACAACTTTCTAAATTTGGTATTGGTATAGGTTGTATGCCTTTTTTCTGTGATAGCACTAGTGCCATTTGCATTTCTAAAGATCATGTGTTGCATTCTAGGACCAAGCATATTCATATCAGACATCATTTTCTTTGAGATTGTGCAAAAACTAGTTTAATCAAACTTAAGTTTTGTGATACTGAACATCAGGTTGCTGGTATTTTCACTAAACCTCTAAGCCTTGAGAGATTTGAAAAATTAAGACTGGAGCTAGGGTTGATAAATCACAACTAATAAGTTAAAATTTCTTTTCCCCAATGATTGACTAGTTTAGAAAAGAATGGACATTCATGATATTTGTTGAACTATTTTGCTTCTCTCACTTCCATATTCACATATCTCTATTACATCGTTCACTTCATATACCTTCTTGTGTTATTAATTCTGAAGTACATGCCTTGATATTGTAGTGAATTTACTATGTTGTGAGGAATAATGTGCATGTGTGTTTTCTCTGTGAGGCAGACAATCTAGAACTTGTATGATTGAAGCTCAAGGCTCATTGTTTAAGATGTTTCATAAGTTTACTAAAAATGATATAGGCCATCTTTGGTCGTTTGAGTCTTTCAAGTTAACCCTTTCAGTATTTTATATCCTTAGTCACCCTATTTGAGTCTTAACTTTGACTTTCATTGATAAATTACAATATGCAACCCTTTGTGTTTTGATTAAAAAATCCCTTTTAAGTGTAGGTATACATAGTTTCTAAAGCAAGTGTCATGAGGTGTCTGGTTTAAAAAAGGGAATGATAGTGGAAAGAAAAAGAAAAGAAAAATCATCTTCTAAAGCAAGTGTCATGAGGTGTCTGGTTGAAAAAGAAAAAGAAAAAGGGGGAATGAAAGTAAAAAGAAAAGAAAAATGCAAGTGTCATGAGGTGTCTGGTTGAAAAAGAAAAAGAAAAATGGGGAATGATAGTAAAAAGAAAAGAAAAATCATCTTCTAAAGCAAGTGTCATGAGGTGTCTGGTTGAAAAAGAAAAAGAAAAAGGGAGAATGACAGTGAAAAAAAAATGTTAAAAGTATTAAGTGGAGAGGAAAGTAGGAAACTATATCAATATTATACTTATTTGTTTCCTATCCCACCTTATTCTTTGTTTGTTTCTTATCCACCTTGTACGTTACAAGCTTATAAAGACCTATATTGATTTGGTGGCTTATGAAATATTTCTACACTAAGAGTAGAGAGCAGTCATGATGTACAAGCTTATGGAAAACCTGGAGAATAAGAACATAGAGTGATCCTAAATATGAGCGAAAAGATAATTTATTGCAATGTTAAGACATGCTTTAGAATGTTAATTTCTTTGCAGCCTTTCATATTTATCACTTTCTTGTTCTTCATTGTTAGCTTTATTCATGTTGTTCTACCCATGTATCCCTATTCTTGCTAAGGTTCATAACCATTATCTCTATCATGATTGTTTGTTTTAATCTTTTTGATGATGCCAAAAGGGGGAAAGAGGTTTGAATGCCATGTTATGGTAGATTGTTGTGAGTTATTGATTCTAGTCATAGCTTAGCAAGGCTAGGGAACAGTTGAAAATCATTAGTAGATAAAGTTGAATATCATTCATTCATAATGCATTCATAGTATATTTGTTCATTCAATTAGTACATGACATTAATTATTTGTCATCACCAAAAAGGGGAAAATTGTTGGATATTTGTTGAACCCTTTATGCATAAAAAGATTTACAAAGTTTTGATGATAACAAATAATGAATGTCACATTATCAGATTTATTGCACTGATGATAATTATTTGATATTTTGAAGTTACTGATATTTTGGATTTATGAAGATCAACATAATTGATAAGATTATTTGAAGAATCCTGAATATTAATATCATTCAAGATGACATGAAATTAAGAAGATTTGTTTCTATTTATTTTTTAGATTTTATGTAAAGAGATTAGAATATTGATCTTGCCAATATATTTATTTTTAAGATTGCATTCAAAAATAGAATAGAATATTTTTTAATATTGCATTAAAAAATATGATAGAATATTTTTAAGATTGCATTGCATAATATAATAGAATATATTTAAGATTACACTCAAAAATAGGATATAATATCTTTTAATATTAAAAAATAAGATAGAATATTTTTGAGATTGCATTGCATAATATAATAAAATATATTTAAGATTGCATAATATCTTTTAGGATTGCATTAAAAAATTGGTTAAAATCATATGCTTAAATTAGTATAAATAAAAACATATATTAGTGTTTAGAGCATGCATTCTATTCCAAATAATATTAGAGTTTTAGAGAGTTTATGTTTACATCATTGAGAGAATTGTTGTGAGATCATATAGAAGCGTTTGACAAATCTGATTCTTTTAACTCTCCATCAGAATTTAAAAATACCTATTTGCTTAAAGAATAAAAGCGTAAAGATAATTATTTTATTGTATTCTTCTTCTTGACTTTGGAAAAGGTCGCAGCTGGAAAACTAGGATACTAGTTCTGTCTCTTGGTGAATTGACACGTGCGACTTCTGGCTAGAAAACTAGGATACTAGTCTGACTGGGAAACAATGATACCAGTCTTTCTCTATTCTTGGTGAATTGAGACACTTTTTGCTAGGAAATAAGGATACCAGTTGAGATAATTGTTGTGTAAGGATAGACTAGAAAATTAGGATACTAAGAACTCTTATATACAAAATTATCATAGTAGAATTGTCCATTGGATTGATTATTCAATTTAGACATTGTGATTTTTTACTCAATTGGATTTTCCACGTTAAATTTAAGTGTGTCTTTTTTATCTCTTATTTCCATATTATTGTTTTGAAAAAATTATGAATTATTTTATAAAACTCAATTCACCCCCTCTTTAGTTCATCTGGGACCAACAACTGAAAATCAAAGTTTATCATAAGCTTGATCTAAGATTCCCAAAAAATTAGCTACCTTATTCTGGCGGCCACCACCCTGTACTTCTTCTCCGCGAAGGCGCGTGCAAGCGCGTTCCCTATCCCTCCCGTGGAACAGCCTGTGATGAGAACCACGGGTTTACGGTGCTCCTCCTTAAGCGTCTCCATAGCATACATTGATTACACAGAGAGTCACACAAGATGTTTAACTTGTTCAGGAAATATATAATTGCTATATAGCTAGCTCCTACACATTAAAGAAATTAATTAATGATATGATGGTTTCCGAATGAATCTATAAGTAATCAGTTAATCAATTTTATCTCTTTAATTTAACATCATCAAAAAGGTTGCATTTACGGTGTCATTCAATTAGGTGCATGACAAATGCCACCAGCTGAAACACCACCTCTTTTGGCGTCACCACCGAGCAACGATTGTCCCACCTACACACCACCATTAGCAAAATATTCATATTTTGGAGTTTTCTTTTCATCCATGCATTGCTCCAAAACTGTATATAGTAGACAGTTGTTGGGATTTAATTTACTTACTGTACTAGTCAAGCTTATAACTCGGTTATTTAAGTTATTAGCGCAACATAATTGCTCTATTCCACTAAGTTACAACTAAGTAACCACCTATATCATTTAGGGCATGTCGAAAACATTGTACACATGTAGTTTTTAAGGATTTTCTAAATAGATTCAAATTTTGTATTTTCTTTATTTCTCTCTCTTTTCTGTTTAATTATTAAAAAAAAACATTTTAAACTTAAAGAATGGTATAGTCAGACAGACACTCTCACGAGAGACGTTAATCTTGCTCGAAAAATTTTCGCCACTGAATATAGTAAAATGGAACTGAATATATAACATTTGAAGTCTTAACAATACATCCTCAAATGAAATCCCGTGCTTAAAGTAGATAAATCAGTGTCCATCAACAGGCATGATACATGGGAAATGATGGATACATGAAACCGTAGCTCAGCATTCCATCAATTTCTTAAAAAAAAAGTCTCTAAGAAAGAGTGGTAAATGACACATGATAGCCATGAAGGTAGAGTAATGGCCATAGGAAAACCATGCAGGTGGATTCTTCTTAAGAACAGCTGCTACTGTGTTTTTAGCAAACTTTTCCGAAGGGGTCGACTTGGACCCCTGAGACAAAGAAGCCCTGTCTCTGATTGCTGCTTCGAAAGGCTTGAATAAGTTCCATTCAGGCATTCGATTGTAATTAGCAAGGGCATTATTTTCAATATTTGAAGTGGTGGTTCCAATCTGTGTATGACATTGACATGTACATGTTGATAACAATAGCAATTAATTAACCAGAAAGAGTATGTCTAGCCACCAAATCCTAAACCGTGATTTGTTGCATTCACTGAATTTTGATTTTATACTATACATATAAATCTATCATAGTGCCTAACCGACATCCAATTAAACTCCACTATATTCCAGTTTTCATGAAATCACCATATCGATATAGGCCAACCGAAGCCTAAAAAGTTTGTACATAACATAACAAAGCAGCAACTTGTATAAGAATTTAAGAACATTTGACTGTTTCACCGGACACATTCGCACAATTGAAAAGAAAAAAAGAAAAGAAAACTTGGACACCATTGACAAACAAACATTTCCACAAAAGCTTGAGTTCACTTTAAATGAGCTTAAAGTCAAACATAATGGTCTGTTTCTCTTGTCCGTATTCCACCCTGACTCAACTTATTCATATGATGATCTGAGATTTACTTGGTCTTCTTTAAGAACAAGGTGGCATGTATTTAGGAGGTGGAACCATACTAGTTTGCATGGTACCTCCATCTCTCACTATGAGCACAGTATTCATACCCCAGCTAGTGTGCCTCTCAAGATGACAATGCATGAACCATACCCCTGCAAAAGCAGTTTTTCTGGTTGTTATATGATCAATTATTGTTTGAAAGTAAATCTTAATTTGTGTCTGTGCGATGGCATGGGCATGTAAAAAAATCTACCTGGATTGTTTGCTACAAATCTCATGGCAAGCCATCCATCCTTAGGAAGACCAATGGTATTGACTTCTGGTGGATCAATCAAATTGTAGGATTTTGGGTCTGTCTCATTGTTGAAATTTCCTGTCCCCACACCCACCACAAAGAAGCTAAAACCATGAAGGTGCATGGCATGATTCTCTGCAGTGACAACACTAGTTCCTTGCCACACAAGTTCAACAACGTCATTATAGTCAAACATTAGCACCCTGGTTCCTGTGCTTGGGATTAGAGTATTGCTTCCTGTATCTCCTGTGAAGTTGTAAAAGAAAAGTGGTTGATCCGGAAAGTCCTCGCTGAAAACTCCTGAAATGTTCCTGCAAATACATATAATCTCAAACAAAATGTTAATTTAGTTTACATTAAAAACTAGATGTGTTCAATGTTTTCTACATGCCCTAAATGATATAGGGGGATTGTGATGAAAGTATATACCAGTAGTATGCTTTAAGTATATCAATCTGTGGGATCTGAAAACTTATATTGTTTAGACTTGAAGCCAGTCTTGTTCCATTAGGTCCTAAACAACTTCCATTTGGATTTTCACAAGGTAATTCATTCATGGATACTGTCATATAAATTTTTCTAGTCACATTTGTTGGCACATTGGCAGGGTGATCTTGGCTTGCCAAACCCCTCAAGCTCTTAGTAAAATTAAATACCATTCCCGAGTCATTCATTGCAGGAAGAATAGGCATGGAAATGGATGATGATGGTGGTGTGTGATTGCCACTGTACTGAAGAATAGCTGTTGTGGTGGTATTGTCATACATTGCAATACCATCATAGAAAGGACTAGCAGCAATGTAATAGAGACCCTTTGGCTGGTTTGCTATGACCAACACATCCACTGTTTGTCCTGGTGTTATCATGATGAAATTGGTGTTTAAGGGCTTTGTGTAGGCTGCATCAATGCCTACAACTGTGAGGTGGTGATTAGCAACCCCAAAGAAAAGTTCTTCGTTCATTGCTGCATTTATTATGCGGAAAAGATATGTCTTTCCATAATCAACTAAAAAGCGATATGTGGTTTCTGCAAAACAAAGCAATGTTAATGATCAAAGTAGTGAAACATAGTACCAAAAACAATAACTACTTGGAACTTTATAATCTATAGAAATGTCGCAACACTAAAAGAAGTATCCCACTGAGTGAAGTTAGCTACATGGATCATATGACACTATTATTTACTATGAGATCTCTTTTTAACAATTTTCTCTAAGATCCTTCTTGGTCTCCATCTAGCCTTTTTTCACAGGATTAAAAACTATACATTCTACTCTCCTCACTAGTGTTTCCAATAGCATTTTTTACATGTGGGCATGTGCATTCTCTATGTTTCAAGTCCAAAGGGCTCTTGTGTAAATATCTAAAAATCATAGCTTTTAGGATACATTTTCAAGACATCAATGTACCTTTTGAGCAATTATAGAAGTCACCAGGTTGGCCATTGATGGTGTAAGCATCTGATGTATTGGGCTCGTCACCAGTTGCCAGGGCTGAATTTATAATTTGCATCTCATCTCCCTTATACCATTCCCCTAAAAGAATACCAAAAGCATCATTAAGAGGTTGTGTGATTGAATAAATATAGGATTTGAATGGAATTTTCATTAGACAATTACCAACCAATGATAAGAGTTTCTTGTCCATAAGGCTTAGGGAAAGGATATGAAGTCCCATTGGCAGGTAAAATGATAATGGCACCATGGACAGTGGCACGAGTCCAACTACTATGTGCATGCCACCAAAGAGTCCCTTCTTCCAATGAGAAGGCCACCTTCTGAGTGAAACTTGATCCTGGCTGAATTGGGCACTGTGTTATGTTCTCAGGTCCATCTGACCAAGGATCCCTTGGTTCCCTTACACCATGCCTGTAAATGTGTTTCAACTTTTCAACTTCCTATTTTGATGCATATAATTATGATAAAATTACATTCACACCCTCAACTTAAGCAATATATTGCATCAGATAGGTGTTATGATATTAATTAATATAGAAATTAAGGGTATCTATAAAGGATAAAGATCACTTAAGTGGATAAAGAGAAGAATATTTATATGAGGTAAGAAAAGAGAAGAATATTGAACATAATTTCTTTTGGAATTGCAATTGGCAATTGTAGACTAATTCCTATGAAGGATAAAGATAGATCACTTAAGTGAGTATTATTTCTCTCTACAAATTTTTTTCTATGCACATAATTATGAATCAAATCCTGACAATATGCTCAAGAGATACAACTATCTATAAATTGTGCCA
Organism: Glycine latifolia; assembly: GCA_013407115.1. Classification (NCBI taxonomy): domain Eukaryota; kingdom Viridiplantae; phylum Streptophyta; class Magnoliopsida; order Fabales; family Fabaceae; genus Glycine; species Glycine latifolia. The sequence continues at coordinate 1,678,322 of CM023958.1, forward strand.
AACATTGTTGGTGAACATAATTTAACTTAATTATGTGTCAATGTACATTTATCCTATAACTATTGAATGTGATTGACTACCTGTGCATAAACACCAAATGAGGGAGGAAGCAAAATGATAAAAACTTAAGAAGAGAGTTAGAGAAGGAGAAGTAACCAATGAATAGTGACCCCATATTTTCCTTGATTGTGGACAGTAACAAAAGCTGTATCTCCTTTCTGAACACGAATGGTTGGCCCTGGAAAACTATCATTTACAGTCAGTATGCTTTTACTGCTGCACAGCTTCGTGAAACTCTTTTCCTTCAGCTGCAACAACCACCCACAATGAAAAATACCATACACATTTATCATTTCTTCCTCTTTTTTTGTTCACTTCAAACCAAACACAAAATCACTTTACTAATTGGGGAAGTGGGAATTTGAATTATAATATCTCAAGTTATGATTGTTATTAGTACATTGAAGATGACAATATTATGTAATATATAAGAAAACTCAGACAAGGGCTTGAAGTTATAAAGATTCTATGTGAGTTTGATAAGTAACTATTCCCCCCCTTTTATGGTGGCAAGGATGATATTTTATCACTATAAAATACTTGATGTGATGAGCATTTGAAAACATACAACAAAATCATAATGATGAACGTTGCCCTGGCTCTTGCAGATAACCAGAAAACCCAAAATGACTAGTAGAACACTATGACTCTCTAAGATCATATTTTATTGGCAACTAGAAAATGATAAGTGCTATTTTACGTGTTTGGCATTCATGTGGCACAATTTAAGTCTTTACATGTGGTGAGTTCATGAACTTCAGCGATTATCAATGGTTTTTCACTTTCTTTAGTATAAGAAATACACATATGGACATGTTTACTCTTAGTCTCGTTCGAAAATATAGCATACTTGCCTAAATTAGAAGGATTCATTAATGTTTCTTCAATCATATATTTTCAAATCTATAAATAGTTAATTGATAAATTTGATCACTTTAATTTAACACCATAAAAAAGGTTGAATTTACAGTGACATTCAATTAGGTGCATGTACCTTTGGCAGGTTATATAAGAGGAAGAAATTTACGAATTTCAAGAACCATATTCCATCACTTGCCTTATTTATGTATTTCCACTTTTGCGAAATCGTATTGCATTTTTCTAAGATTCGGCGGGGATCGAATTGAAATCTTCCTTCCTAGGATTGAATTCTACAGCTACAAAGTGGTCCGTGATGTAATGGAGTAGGTACTGTTTTTCCTTGATCTCGTACGTACGCTATTGTCTCAGTATCCAATGCCGGATTTCACAGATGGCACCAGCTGAAACACCATCTGTTCTGGCGTCACCACCGAGCAACGATGGTCCCATCTACACACCACCATTAGCAAAATAATGTTTTGGAGTTTTCTTTTCATCTATGCAATTAATGGTCCAAAACTGTAGTACACAATTGTTGGGATTTAATTTACTTATTGTACTTGTGAAGCTTATAATTCGCACAAGAAACAAACGTTAATCTTATTCGAAAATTTGATCGCTAGAATAAATTGGAACTGAATATAACATTTGAAATCTTAAGAATACATCCTCCAATGGAATCTCGTGCTTATAGTAGATTAATCAGTGTCCATCAACATTCATGGGAAAATTAAAGATGGATCCATCCAACCGTAGCTCAGCATTTCATTACCTTCTTCAAAAAAAATTCTCTAAGAAAGAGTGGTAAAGGATACATGATAGCCATGAAGGTAGAGTAATGGCCATAGGAAAACCATGCAGGTGGATTTTTCTTAAGGATAGCTGCTACTGTGTTACTAGCAAACTCTTCCGAAGGGGTCGACTTGGACCCCTGAGACAAAGAAGCTCTGTCTCGGATTGCTGCTTCGAAAGGCTTGAATAACTTCCATTCAGGCATTCGATTGTAATTGGCAAGGGCGTAATTGGCAAGGGCATTATTTGCAATATTTGAAGTGATGGCTCCAGGAACCACATTCACAAAATCGATTCCCAAGTGTCCAAGTTCCAATCTGTGTATGACGTTGACATGTACATGTTGAAAACAAAAGCAATTAATTTGACAGTGTCTAGCCACCAAATCCTAAACTGTGTATTTTGTTGCATTCCCTAAATTTCACTTTATAGTATACATGCATAAAAATCTATTATAGTGCCTAACCGATAACCAATTAATTAAACTCCACTATATTCCAGTTTCCATAAACCACCACATTGATTTAGGCCAACGCAAGCCTAAAAACTTGTACATATAACAAAGCAACAATTTTTATATAAGAACATTAGAACAAGGTGGTTTATTTTGCAATTACTCTTGCCTCTAGTTGATTTGATGCAGAGATGCAGATGAGTCCAAATAAGAGGGAAACTTTTGAGATTTTTTTTAAAAAGTTATGTTGAGATTTTTTCTAACATGTCTGGTGTTTTTGTTTTATAAAATCTAAAAACAAATATATATTTTTTATGGTGCCGTCGGCAACATCAAAGATTTTGACTCTCTGCAATTGTTGCTGCATCAGACACATTTTCCCGCAATTGCATGTAATATAAAGGTTTTCTGGCTCACCGCAACGCAACTGCAACCGCGACAGCGACCCACTAGTCATCATGACTCATGAAGACAAGTGTAGGGTAGCTCAAATTAGATTAGAAGAGGAAGAGGAAGAGAAAAAACCCTAATGTATCAGTGAAGGCATGAAGAGCAGCTTTGGAAGGATGGTAAGTGCCTGACCAAGGTCCAGAGGCCAAGGCAGCAACACTACCAACGTTGACAATCTTACCCTGTTTCCTAGTTGCCATATGAAGAACAACAGCCTGAATCATTCTCATGGAACCAAAGACATTGGTGTCGAAAGTGTTTTGAATGGCAGAGAGAGGAACCTCGGCGAGTGGGCCCACACACTGAACACCGGCGTTGTCAACGAGCACGTCGATGCGACCGTACTTGTCGACAGCAGCATCAACCACCTTACGCACGCTCTCATCGGACTGAACATCCAGCTCTTACCAAGAGAACCTCTGGTCGCTCCGCCATGCTCGACCGCGACCTGCTGGTGGCCACCACCCTCAACTTCTTCTCCGCGAAGGCGCGTGCAAGCGCGTGGCCTATCCCTCCCGTGGAACATCCTGTAATCAGAACCAAGGTTTCGGTGGCTCCTCCTCATCGTGGCCGTGCTTCTCCATACAAAGAGACTAAGAGAGACTCACACAAAATGTTTATATTTGTCAGGATTTTCTAAAACATATAAAATATTATTTCAAATTAAGACCTCTTTTACATAACACGCATGTCAACAAATAATAAAAATAAACCAATAAGTTTATATGTTTTGTATCCAGTAGTGAGTCTCAATAGATAATTTTAATTCGATCTCAATTAGGACATCTTTCATCTTTTACCCAACACACATGTTAACAAATAACAAATATTATAAAAATTACAATTAATTATTATTTATTAAAATAAATAAATGAAAATTTAAACATATATTAATACCAAAAAAAAGCTTTTAACATCACCAATTTTTATTATTCTAGTAAAATCAATGTATTATGTAACACAATGATTATTTTGTAATTATGGGAAAAATAATTTTAGATAGGTTGCTAAACAATCAATCTAGAAAATATATTTTACAGAGAAATTACTTTCAAAAATATTTTCTACATCAATTAATTATTTAAAATCCTAAAAACAATCTTGATGCCTTTTGCAAAAAAGACTTTTAAGATTCCTAAGAAGTCATTTCTAAAATATATTATTTATTGTAAACATAAAATATTATGTATATTCAAACTTTTTATTGCCTTTTCAACTAAAATATTCAAAGTATTATTCTTCCAACAACAATTACTTGTTTATTATTATTATTATTATTATTATTATTATTTTCAATATTAACATACAATGAAAATTCACTCACCCCATTAATTTCATAAAACAAAAAAGGAAAAAATAAATAAATTAATAGACTTATTCTATGTCAAAAATTAAAATTGTTTTTTATTATTGGCTTAAATATGTTGAAGATCCCTGAAATATATTGAATTTCGCAATTGATCATTGAAATTTTTTTACTTCTTATTGGGTCCCTGAAACTTCAAAAGTTTTATGAAAGATCTTTGTCGTTAGTCTTCGTCCAAAACGTGACGACGTGTTTGTTAGTTGGATAAGTCAACAATACATGTGTGGAGCCACGTTAGAGGGTGATACACATCATATGATGACGTCCTCCAAACTCTATTTTAAAAAGTAAAAATTTTAAATGTTGTCGTTTTGGATTGTTTAGGGTTTTTTTAGGTCAACTATATGAGACGAGGACAAGGAGAGTAGTAGAAACTCGGTTGTTAACAAGAGCAAATATGAGCTGGTGGTGGCTCGTGGTTGTTTGATGAGGGTCGACAGTTAGATTTGTCTTGTGTGGATAGAATCCAACTAATACACTAAAGAATGTTATGTTTTTTGGTAGGGTGAAACCAACAATGTAGATGTTAAAGTTCAACTTAAAGTCCAAGCTTTTAAGCCTCAAAGACCAATCTCTAGGGGCTCTACCACAAAACTAAATCTGCCTCAAGAAGTCACTAATCCAAAGAAGTTACCATGAAAAATTTAGTTTGTTAATGCATGTTTATTTAGTCACAAATTTATGAATGTAAAGTGTCTATGAGGCACTGCTTTTTTAGACACCGTACATAGTCTCAAGTTTATGTATGTAAAGTTCCTTTTAGTCCCTACTTTATTTTGTGGGCTCTATCAATGGTCATGTAATGAACAACTATATGATTTATGAATATTCCATTTGTTACAGTTTAAGATAATTCTAAATGTTAATGTCATTTTACTTTACTAATATTGCCAAAATGTTAGGGACCAGTTACAATACCATCACATTTTGCAGGGAACTAGCACAAATTTTTATGGGGACCTATAGCAAAATTATCAATTTCACAGGGACCTGAAAACAAAAAGGTTCAAATTTCATAAGGATTTAAAACAGAAACATCATATTATATAGGGACCAAATGGACCACAAACATGATTCACATAATTCTACTTCCACCAGCACGTCATTACAATTGTTGATTCTTCACTATAGACAACATTATCATACCTACTAGAACACTACTTCATTGGCAATGGTAACAACACTCAATAAACCCCAAAGGAACACTATAATGCATCCTAAAACCTTGATCATCTTTCGTTCAGTGTTAATCTTAGTATGTTGTTTTACAATTTTTTCCTTAGTTCAACAACAACTTCAAAATTTGCTTGAGATTGATGTTTTTCTTTAGCCAACATCTTCTTTAACTCCATGATTTGTTCCTCATACAAACAAATTATTTCTTCATTTGCTGCAATCTTCAGTGTTAGCTCCTCCATTTGTGACCACAAATGATTCACATCCACAACTCACATTGCCCACATTACTTCCAACGCCACCATTACTTTCAGAGTCTTGGTTCAATGATTTCTTCAAATCATCATCCCAAACACAAAATCTATAGTTCTTAACTTCCTGCAATCACAAACAAAAACAATTTAAAATCATAGAACAGAAAACAACACCAACCCAACCATGTTTCAATAAAGAGCATAAATCCTTACATTCCACTCAGCACATCAACAAAATAACTTGTTTGGATGCTTGTTGGTTTGTGATAATAGTTGAATCGTTGGATTCTCACAAAGGCAACAACAACACCATTAGACCCAATCGACAAAGACAGAGCTCTAAATGATGCCATCCACGATGAACACGAACTCTACTCGACCCTTGTCAAACCACCACGAGCCACCACTAACTGCCACTCTCCTCATTCTCATCTCAGATAGTCAACCTAGAAAAACCCTAAACAATCCAAAATGACAACATTTACAAAATTTCCTTTTTAAAATGTTTTTTTTAAATAGCGTTTGGATGATATCATCAGATGACATGTACCACCCTATGAAGTGGTTCTGCACGTGTATCGCTAACGTGTCCAACTAACGAACAGGTAATCATGTTTTGGACGGAGACCAATTGCAAAATTCAGATATATTTAAATCTTTATTATTTATGTTGATTATTATAAAAGGAAAAGAGAGAAATATTTAAATTTTTAAGAAAATAAGTGATTATTTTTATTTAATTTTTATATTTCTTTATATAATTTTGTTTTAAAAGATAAAATAAGTGATTATATAATTTTTTGTTCAACTTCTTAGATATATGAATATTATACTATTCTCCCCTCTCCAATTTAAATTACCAATCATATACGAGGCTTTTTGAACCAATGGGGGCAAAAAAAAATTAATTATCTTTTGGAGGTAGTTTTTTAAAAAATTACCAAATGAGATAAGTCATACGACTTCTATTTTTTTCGCTTTTTTTTTACTAAAGTCGTAAGTATATTTATGACTTAGAAGTCGTAAATATATTTACAACTTATAAGTTGTTATACTTTTTTTATTTTTTTATTTTTTGTCGTACGTACTTAAAAGTTGTAAGTGTATGTATGATTTTTGATTTTTTTTTAATTATTTTTTTGCTTTTTTTAGTTTACGACTTTTGAATCGTATGACCTTTTTTTAATAAAAAAATTGTACTTCATTTATTTTTTTAAAAAAATTTACTATTTCTTCATTGTTCTTTTTAAATTTCGTTTAAGTTTTTTTAAAAAAATTATAAAAATTAGTTAATTTAATTATTTTAAAATGCAAGTAATTTTAATTTTTATAATTTCATTTAATATTTTGTATGTATTTTTATATGAAATTACAAAAAATATTAAACAAATGAAGTACAATTTTTTTTAAAAAAGGTCATATGACTTATTAGGTATAGACAAAAAAAAGAAAAAAAAATAAAAAAAAGGGTAAAAGTCGTACATACACTTAAGACTTCTAAAAAAAGTAAAACAAGAAATCGTAAATATACGTAAAAAAATGAAAAATTTGAAGTACGACTTTTGAATCAATAAAAAACAGTACCAATATTCTTTTTTAAACTACCCCAATAATTAATTTTTTTTTCCTCCATTGGGTCAAAAAGCCCATGTATTGAGTGAGAAAACCAAGCCAAGCCAGCCAGTGTGATGACTGACCCAAGCCAGCCCATCTTCCAACTCCAACCAACCAGCCAACCAACCAACCAACCAACCACCAATTTGTTTCAAAATGATTAACAAGACTGATTGATTCATCGCTGTGGTTGTGGGTGTGATGTCAGAGAACTACACACTGGAATCGTTCACCGTCGAAGGCAGCGACGGAGTGAAGCTCCGTACAAGGGTGTTCAAGCCAGGGGCTGGAACAGAAGCAGATGGGAAGTTGGGGATCGTTCTGGTGCACCCGTATTCTATTTTGGGTGGCTGCCAGGGTCTCCTCAAAGGGATCGCTTCTGGCTTGGCTCTCAATGGTTACACCGCTGTCACCTTTGACATGAGAGGCGTTGCCAAGTCCACCGGCAGGGCTTCTCTCACCGGCTTCTCCGAAGTTAAGGATGTCGTTGCTGTCTGCAACTGGCTTTCCAACACTTTCTCTCTTCCCAGGATTTTGTTGCTTGGTTCTTCCGCAGGTATGCTTCATTCTCAGATCTCTCACTTTTCTTATGTCTATCTATTTACTGTTTAACATCATCCCATCCTTTTTTTCTACCTACAAATCTTACTCGTATCATTAAATTACTAGAGTATTCTTTTAAATTTTTACTGTGAAAAAATGTCTTTTTTTTTATAACAAAAATTGTCTTTTTTTTAATAATCTTTGAACTGGGTTTATTGTTTTAGTATATCAAATGTCTGAATTACTTGATTAGCTCCTAGCTGTATGTTTCATAAACAAATTTTGAACTTTCTGTCTCCCTGATTACATTTTGGTTATTCCGGCCAGCCTTATGTCAAATTTGGAAAGGATGCCTTAGTTACTAGTTGCATTGCTGATAAGTCTAGTTTGAAAGTTTTAATCTTAATGCCTTCCAAGTTTGATAGTTGTTGGATGTTTGGATAAACACTCCATGTGAATTAAAAAATGCAATGACAGCTCTATCTACTCTCATGTTTTAACCTTGTAGGAGTTGAAAGGAAGTATATATCTTTTGTTCTTGGATTTGATATAGACTGATTTGCAGATCAACTTGTTTCCCATTTTGAGTGTTGAAATGATATCCAACTAATTATGCATGCTTGAGTTTACATGGACTGTTAGTTAGATTTGTGGTGTTAATCCACGGGCTTTTTGTCTGGTGACAGTTTCCCCCAGTTCATTCACGAGCTGCTTTAGGAGATGTAGTAATTCGCACCATGTGTTGCATCAATGTTCAAGCCTGAAAGAGTTGTCATATATTTGAGTTATTTCTTTTCTTACAGGTGCACCTATTGCAGGGTCTGCCGTTGATCAGATTGAACAAGTCATTGGTTATGTAAGCATTGGTTATCCATTCGGAATGACTGCCTCAATCCTTTTTGGACGACACCACAAAGCCATCCTACAGTCACCAAAACCAAAACTCTTCATTATGGGAACACAAGATGGATTCACCAGTGTAAAGCAGCTGAGGAACAAGCTTAATTCTGCAGCAGGACGTGTAGAAACACATTTAATCGATGGGGTAGGACATTTCCAGATGGAAGGGCCTGGTTATGATGCTGAGATGGTGGATCTCATCATCAAGTTTATTGCATCACTATAAATACAAATAACTGATTGTGCTGAGTGTAATTTGACTCTACTATTGGGAATTGGGATTAGTTTGTATACAAAATCTTGTCAGAATCTGGGATTTGCACTGTTTATTTGTGTCCCCTAAGCCTATGGCATCTTCTAAAATGAAAGAAATCAGTTACCGACATAGTTAGCATTTCTGCTGATTGGATAATGAGAGAGAAGGGGAATTACAAGCATAAGAACCATGTTTTTCATAATTTACAAGTAACATATCTGTTGTCTCTCTAGATTGAAGCTACCCGCTGCACTACTTAATAGATACAAAAAGAAACTACAATTATACTATAATAATAGCAAATTACAATTGTCATGCCTTGTTTCCAACTTCGTGCGGATACTCAGATGGAGTACTAGATTCTCTTGGTAATTTACCACCATTTGAACCATCTGGTACTCTTAACACCACCCCAATTATACTGTTGTTTCTTCCAGCGTTTTTCCTGATCCATTGACTGCCCTTGCGAAAAGGGAGGTTCTCCATCTTGCGTAAAGCAAGAGAGTTCAAGGAACATAAAGAATGAAAGAGTCTTGTAATCAATAATCTAAAATATCAAGGAAGTTATATGCTAGCCAAAGAACCAAGAAAAGAACGTCCAAACGTCCATGCTTTATTCACAGCCTTGCATTTAATAAAAAAGTTCATTAGATCCCCCAAGTTGCTGGCCTACTACCAATGTCCAAAAATTAAGAGATAATACAACCGAATTTGGTGAAATTTCAATTAATTATACATGAATAATTTTCTAGTTACTTAGTTATTACGACTTTCACCCTCAGACACATCTCCGAGCCTGGCAATTGCATTGACAAGAGTCTGTTCATGTTCCTACATTTCAAAGGGAGAGCCATCATTATTTTATTTTATTTTTTGATATAGAGAGCCATCACTATTGTTGAAATTAAAGATTTCTCATAACATAAAGTTGTATACTAAGCAAATGATTGATACTCACTTTTAGCATTTTCTTTGCTTTCTCCATTTTCATGGGATCAGGATGGCTTGCAGTAAACACCTTTTCAACCTGTTTTGGTTCCATTCCATTAGGTAATATGAAGGAGCCAAATATTTGTATCATACAGAGAAGTAGCCAAATCTAACTAACACAAATTTGGAAATTTCTGTTCCCGATGCTTATACCTCCTTGATAAGGGTATCTGTATGGAGTATCTCAATATCATTTGTAGCCTTCTTCGTGCCCCCTTTTTGTGACAAAGTGAAATCTTTCTTAGGATGCACCTTCGTCATTCCCCTACCTCTTCCAGCACCAGTAACTGCACCACCGTGAGGCATAGACTTCTTCAATCCTCTACCTGGACCGGGCTGGCCACCTTTACGAGATATTCCAGGATCTTCACCCTCCCAACGAATATCTTCTGGAGATATCTACCATATCGAATAGATAGTAACTAGGATTTCATCACTGATTGAGTTGATTGTTAGCAGCAACAACACAAACTCTTGAATGTGAATGTGAAGAGACACTAAGCATGTAACTATGTATCTTTGAAGTAGAGGTGTGGTCTGATTTTTAAAAACAATCATCCCACATATGCTTGAAGTTTCATTATTTGCATTATTTATAGATACACAGAAAAGAAATCACCAAAGCAAATGTTGATCCAAGATAGCAAAAGGACATTGACTATATGCCAATCCCTTCAGCCACAAAAACATACTAGATTTTAGTTTTAGGCAGAAAAATGTTCATTTCATCAAAATCATGAGATACTTCATACCCATTTCAAGGTATGGGATTCAAAGTATGAGAACAAAGTCACCATGGGAAATGTAAGATATGTGAAAACAAAAGGTTCTGGCTATGTTTGTCAGGAGGAAAATATTGCTTAAAAAGAAAAGAAAGAACGAAGCTAAAACTAGATTGTATGTAAATGATAGACGGAAGAATATTAAAATTGTAAAATTTTACCTCTTTAAGATTGACCCACTCCCATGTTTCATTTGCTGAATTCATATCATAAACCAAAGCATGTAGTCCCTACAAAATATGTAAATAGAAATATTAAAGGAGTCCATGTATTCTTCAGTTTCTAATAGTATACTATAAACACACCTCAGCAGCATTATAATCGGTTATAACAGCTTCATAGAAGTGGTTGTCTTCAGGCCACCTTATCCAAAGTTTCCTTCCAATCCAGGGATCATAAGAAGCTGCTTCAGCAGGTCCTTTTGCTGCAAAGGCACCTGAAGAACCCCCCTGATTAGTGACCTGGCTTCGGCTTGTAAGTCAAGTTGAAGGGAACTGTATGGACATCATCTGTTCCTGTGGTTATTTCAGATTATGGAAATTAATTGCAAGCAACCTTTTGAAATGTTCACTCAAATCATTTCCACATCTGAAATGTTCACTCCTCATTCTATGAGATTTATCTTTATCAAAGAAAATTTAGGACAGTCGAACAGATCACTATCATGGTCTGTACTCAAACATTGTGGACAACAATTATGCCTATGTGATAGATATCTTGTGTTCTATAATGATGATGATGATGATGATAATAATGATTAGAAAGGAACCACATAGATATTTTGTACGAAAAAAATTGCTGCCTTGATTGCTTTGTGTGAATTTCGTACTGGGGAGCTGGTAGTGGTACTTATTTTGATTATTTATGGTATTCCCCCTGCTTCAAATACAGCTAGTTCATGCCTTTTGTTCTTGCTATTTTCCTGACTCGTTCTCAGTTAGAACCATTTTCTTTGAAACACTATTAACTGCTCCAGTATTTAGAATTAAAAGTAATAAGAAAATTACGAAATCAGCCTTGACTGTGTTTATTTCTAGGATTTAGGATATAAATAAGTGACACCAAAGTTCAAATCTTTTAAGTGAAGAGTCAAAACCACAATCTATGCATAATAAAAAAAATTAGGATTAGCATAAAGGAGAGGTCAAATGAAGTTATTCAAGGCACTTGCTCAGCACCTGCATAATGTTGTAACCATATATATAATATGTATGTTTATGTTAAACTGAACGACATGAGTTACAATATAAACCTGCAAAGAATCACCAGTACATTATCAAACAATTCCTAACTTGAAGTTAACTTAGCAATTTGATAAAAAAGACCAAAATCCTAATTCCCAAATTAAGGTCCAAACTCGTTCTAGTCATTATCTATTCAAACACCTTCTCCAACATCACAAAGCAGCTACAATTATTCTCAATATTGAGTCAACATCTCAAATGAAAAGTTCACAAATTTGCAGTTTCAGGCAACAAAGTTTCAACTTACAACAATAACAGCAGAAGCCAAACGGTTTCTTCAGGAATAAGAATAGCAAAAGTGCTGTTTCAGACAATTTCCTCAATTTTGTTCACACGGTCATTTTAATATTTGAAATTATAATTTATTAGAGGCGGGGTCTAGCCAAAATATAGTCCCCGGTACATCAGCGTTTAAACCTTGAATAAGATCGTCTTTTGAAGAAAAATACATATAAGACACCAAACGCAATTATTTAAAATCATATGATTTTATTGTTATGTATTTATTAATTTTACATGTCAACTAATTAGTTTGGGTTAAAGGTGTTATTGATGTTGATTTTGTTTAGTGTCAATTAATGTATACCAAGGATCTGCTTGGAAAAAGTTAAATATATACTCAATTTTATTTTGTATGCATGGAAGAGAGAAATACATCATCAACATCAGTATCACAAGTAAGCTAAGCTAATTGGGATCGGTAATAGATGAATCCAATAATAAATCAGAGAAGGTTGAAAAAAAAGGTAAAAGCAAAGAAAGGAGGAAGATGAAGAAGAAAAAAATTAAAAATAAATCATTTGAAATATAGAGATAACTACGAGTCTAACTTTTCATTAAACTTATAGTTTTTCTCCATTCTGTCCTAAGATATATCATCCGTCAATCTATATTCCACTCCATTAAGTTTTGTTTAACTAGATAACTACAAGTTTAACCTTCCACCATGCTTATAATTTTTCTCTATTCCATCCTAAGATATATCGTCTGTCAATCTATATTTCAAGGGTCGTCTCATTACATGTCCAAATCACTTCAATCTATGTTCCCTTATCTTTTCACTCTCATGCTACCTCTTGTCGAATATCTTTATTTCTTATCTTATTCATCTTCTTATAATCACACATCCACCTTAACATTTTTATTTCTACTACCCATATTTTATGCTCATGTTGTCTGTGCATGAAAGAGAAAAATAAACGAAGAAAAATATAAAAGAAAAGAAATTATAAATAAAACAAATAACATAATAAAAAATAAAAAAAGAATAGAAGGAAAATAGACTCAAAATGAGATCTTGAAATTATATAATTAATAATCCAATTAATATCATGAGATATTATTCTATAACTATAACTTATTAACGTTTGGAAGAGATAAAAAAAGGAAAGAAAATATGGATTACAATATATTTTTCTTTCAATTGAAGAAAAATAAAGAAGTAATTGACTTTTAAAAATAAAAATTCAAAACTTTTATTTAATTTTAACTCTTTTTTTTTATTTTCTTAATTATCTTTTCCCACATTGACCGAGTCAGACTGAATGTGATACTTAGATACATACATGCAACTCTCAGTACTACTCCTCACCTCTATATAATTTTCACTCTTTGCTCCTCCTTTTCCTCATCTCTTCTTTGTGCCGTGGTATTGCTCTCGCTCCCCCCAACCCCCACCCCATTTTTTCCTAATAAATGCTCTATTTACTCCATACATTTGCTCCTCATCTCTCCCAACTCTTTAACTAATAAGATTTCTCCTCCCTTGTGTATGTGTATGTGTGCATATCTCGATCTCTTGATGCTTCTACCAATTGACCTCAGCCTTATATATATATATATATATATATATAATCTCATTCTCATATTCATGTGTTTACATGAATTTTGCATGTGATTATTATTTGAAAGCAAATTCATTTATGCTGTTAGTAAAGATTGCAGCAAGATTTTGCCATAATTAAAAATCTACTTTAACCCCATTGCCCTGGATGTGCATTTTATTATTAGTTTGTTTGATGATTTTGCAATTTTGTGGTTTAATTTATTAATATTTATATATATGTATATATTTTTTTTTTGAAGGAATTAAGGATCGGAGTTTATACGATGCAGTTCGGATTAAGATCCCCAGAAGTACCAGATGAGAACACAATCTCCCGTGGAAGCATCACTATACCTTTTAGCTTCCATCTGAGTGCACTGAGCATGATGGAGTATGAGAACCATCGGAGAGTGAGAACACTGAGCACAGGTCCCTTCACACTGAAAATGATAATGCAAATAAACTGTCCCATTCTTGCTCATATATGCTGTGTAGATAAATTTAAGTGGCCTCTAACTAAGGACACTGTTGTTCTCCGAGTCACCACTCGCACCTATGTCATTGCCCTCCCTGGCCTCTTATATGCCCTCCAGTTTCCCAGACTTTGCACTCGAGAACGTCTTCGAATCCTCTCAAATGTCTTTAGGAAATATGGCCACTTCCAGGATCTTAGACCCCTAAAGCTAGGTATCTCTCTTCTCATTAATTTCAATTTTATTTTAACTTTCGTTACCATTGACTTTATTGATTATTATTTGATTGACTACTTTTAATAAGATTTTTTCTTTTTGACTACAGGTTATATCTATCCATAACGCTTGACTATTTCTTTGACCTTAATCTTTAGATTAAAAATTTAAAAATAATTTTTGAATTTGCATTTAATCTAATCTAATTTATTAATAAGAACTGCTACACATTTTTTTTTGTGTGAATGCAAGGGGCAAAAGCCCCTAGAACTAGATTAATACCCTCTCGGGAAAACCGTGGAATTTACATTAGATATAACAGCTGCAGCAAAGAAAGGTAATAAAATCATAAACTCTCGGGATTCTCAACAAGAGACATTTCATGGTTAGCTAACTCTCAGTTACCTGATTCCCTTCCCTCAAGACATGCTGCCAAGTCAAAACACCATGATTGAAGGCACTGGACTATACTTAAGAACTGCTACACGCGTATTTTTATTTTTTTTAATGACCTAATTACAAATAAATTTGTACTAATTTTCTTCACTTGATTGGGTGCAAAATTAGACATACGATCGACCATTTGTTTGTCCTAAATCATATTATTTATTTTGAGAGGATATGTCGTTGTCTTAATTATATATATGAATGAATGATGCATTGATTATAATTAATAATTAATTACATTACATGCAGGTGGGTGCTCAATGCAATTCAATGAACCAGAAATGTTGGAAGGGTTACGTCCTGATTTTGAGCCCATAGCACATGAAACCCTTTTGGAGTTAGGGAACATCCCAGGGATTTCCCGTTTCTGCATGGAAGAGCAGAACTCGAGCTTCCTAAGGGCGTGTCGCATGTCGGCGATGACAAAGATGATAATGGAAAGCATGCGTGTGAAGACAATGACAAGTAGTCTTGTGGAGATCAAAGGTACCAACCCACCTGAGGCACACCAAGGAAGAGCCTATGCTGTGCTGAGTACCTACACTCGCCTTGTTGATTCTGCTGAGTACGCTTCCCTCGTTTCCTGTGGCTTAGTTGAGGAATTGGAGAATGTTGTGTCTCCTCTTCGCTTTGGTTCGGTTGATGTTGGGTACCAGGTTTGGAATCTCAATCACTTGGGCCTTTTGTCTTTCATGTCTCTCTTGGGACCCCATGTTGAAGAGGAGGTGAAATATGTGAGTGCTAGAGAAGAGTTGTGGAATGTCATGGCTGAAACTGACAAGGAAGAAGAAGCTGATGAGGCCTCTGGTCATGATGAAGATAAGGGCGAGGAAACAAATATCAATACATAAGTCTGGCTAGATCATGTATGAGGTCTTGGATTCTCACATTTATGTTCGTGTAATAATTTCTCTTTAACAAGAGATCGAGGGTAAACATATGTCTTAATTAATTTTTCATTTTGATATTATTATATATTCTCTACTACTATAATATGATGAAGAACTAAATCATATGAATTGATTGATTTTTTAAAGAGTACAATCGTATATATATGGATAGAGAATAGGGAAGTGACTATTATGGGATGACCATCACCAAGTAATAACAAGGCTAGCTAAAGAATTATTATCATGTTAACTGATGGGAAAATGGAACCGGTCGGAAGCATTCATGTGGAACAGATGAAATTAAAGCTAGCTTCTCAGGAATAATATGAGAATCTATGTCAATATGCTAGCTTTTCGCGTTCAAGAAAATTAATTAGTATTGGATATTCGATGTCACAATACAATAATGCAGGAGTGAAGAATGGAATATATAATCTTGTAGAAGGTAAGTTAGTCATTGAAACTCACATGTGGTAGAGAGGGCTGAAAGGCTAAAGCACGATATTATACATACACGACTTCAGACGAGGAGCAAGACTACATATATAAAGTATTCTGTTTCTTGAATTTCCAGAAAATCAAAGAGCCACCGAGGAACACACAGAATCCGGTGTTGTAGTACTAGATGCCAAATTTGAATCACTTAATGCACGTTTAATATTGAAGCGAAAATTCCTCTTAGCTGCCTCAAAATGATGAATGGTTGGAATCTGATTGAAATGGCTAATATGCTAAACATCATATACCTTATTATATCTAGTCTTATGTTTGTCGTCAAATGAAGAAGGCGTCCAATATATTTATTTTTTCACAGCTAGCTGCTGTAACATATTTTTTTTCTCTCAATATATCTTGAAAGGTTTTTAAAATTTTAAAGTGATTATTTCTAAAAAAAAGTTCCTAAAACTACAAAAGTGTTGTATATATTAATAATTAATAATTTCAGTGTTAGATCTATTAAAGTTCGCTGACACTACTACAGAAGGCCCAATCGACGACGGTTTTAAAGGCCAAACAACGACGGTTATGGACGCGTCTTTGTTGCGCGTGTCGTTGAAACGCCAAACATTCGACGACGGTTGTCAATACCTGTCTTTGTTTCTATTTAAATTTTTTTTTTTTTTAAAATGAGATACGAAGACGGTTGTTGGAATAAACCGTCTTTGTATGTGCACATACAAAGACAGTTATTCGCCCACAACCGTCTTTGAAAGTATTATTGATTTTTTTATTTTTTATTTTTAAAAAAAAACAGGATACAAAGACAGTTCTTTGTTAAAAACCGTCTTTGATAGTCCACATACAAAGACAGTTTTTAACGAAGAACTGTCTTTGTTTGTATTGAATTTTTTTTTTTTATGCGTTAGGAGATACAAAGACGGTTATTTATTAAAAACTGTCTTTGTATGTACAGTTACAAAGACGGTTTTTCCTTAGGACCCGTCTTTAAATGTATTATTCGAATAATTTTTTTTTTTAAATGAAAAGGATACAAAGACGGTTATTTAGTTAAAACCGTCTTTGTATGTAACATACAAAGACGGTTTTTACCAAATAACCGTCTTTGAATGTTTATTCGAATAAATTTTTTTTTTTTAAATTAAGGGGATACAAAGACGGTTATTTATTAAAAACTGTCTTTGTATGTGCACATACAAAGACGATTTTTCCAAAATAACCGTCTTTGAATGTATTGTTCAATTTTTTTTTTTTAAAAAAGGGTAATCAAAGACAATATTTTTTCTTTATGCATAAATACGAACCTGTTTATTGTAAATTAAATAAGATAGCCATTAACAAATTAACCAACCATGATTTAACTTAAGTCATTAAAACAAATCTCTTATTGACCTCAGTACAATGTGAGTAATAACAGAAAAAGGCAAGCAACACAATTACTTAATGAGAGTTTATTGTTCATACTGAAATAAGATGTTATCAAATTGTTTCTAAGACCTAAAAGCACTAGTAACAATCAGCTTCTTCGCTTCATAATTTGTACTGCTCTGCAGCATGCCATGTCCATGAATTAAGACATTGAAGATTGTAGCCACTTTTCAAAAGTGAACCACAACGAGTTATGAGCCACACTCCCTGATACCTGCAGTATAAAAGAAATGAACAGCATGTTCAATATCCATGTCCAAATGTATAACAATTAACCAATACCTATCTATCATTATTTTCTTGTTTTTCTTTTATATTTTGTATGCTTTACATAAATGTTGATCAGATAATGTACAGATGTATGAATACTTCATAACCTTATTTGTTAATGAAAAACCATAGTCCGTGCTTCTTATTATTTTCTTTGATTTCTTATGATTTAATAGTAATGGGTGCAATCCTCAATGTGGTCAACAATTATTTATTTGCTGAAATTTGGGCCATAAAACTACACCTATCTAGTACCTTTCTATTGGAAATTCGGAAGTAGGAGTGCTATACTAAAATCAGTGAATAGGAATTGTGCATTATATTTTCTAATCAGTACGATTCATCCCACAATAAATCAAGTTTATATCAAGGTATGATGGTCCAAAATTTTCAGAGAATTTTCCATTTGCAAGTGAAATGAGTCCTTTCATAACTCTAATATGAACCTTATGCGACATGACATATATAATGAAGTCCACTGCCACTAGTTACTACTCTGCTGAAGTTTCTAGAGGGAATTGTTAAGGATTGAACTCTTCACCAAATATTCAGTCACTACACTTTCAGCCAACAGGTGAATCCTATAGGATGCCTGCAGCAGTAAAGAAACATTGAAATTTACCATCATATTGCAGTCAATTTCTTATATCCTCCTGATATATTTAACATAAATCAAGCAACAAGGAATTATACTAAAAAAACCCAAATAAAGAAAAGGCGCTTTAAAATATCAATAGAAAAACCATAGCAATAGTTCAAAAGAAACCAAAATGGAAGACCTTATTTAATGTCTAATTCTAACAAGGCTAAGAGTAACACTCAAATAATCAAACAGTTTTTTCTCTATGTAATGCTTCTTTTTTTCCTTCTTTTTCTCTAACTATTCTTTTTAATTAGTAGAACACCCCTGACACCAACACCCAACAATAGAATGTGGATATTTTGCCAATAGCTTCAATTTCCTTGTAATACCCTGGGATCCATTGAGACCCTTCTACAAAAATAGCTACCAGAAACATATAAAGCAAGGAAAATATGTAATCCATCCATACAAGTTCAAGCCATCAGCTTCCTTGAAATTCTGTAAACTTCTTTTAGAGTAGATGTTCCTTAACACAAAACCAACATTGCTAATAAGGGCACACCACAATCCTTGTACATTGAAAGACACCTCAGTAACAGCAGCTAAAGAACAACCAAGCACAATGGGAAGAATTGAGAGCCAAACCTAAATGGGGTACTTATCTCCAAGGATTGAAGAAAACATGACAGAGAAAACTGGTTCTTTCATAGTAGACAAGCAAGAGTTATTATTTGAATACAATTCTTATGATTTCTTGCAAGGAACAAAAAATAGTTCAAAGTACATTGAAATTTATTATATTAACTTTGATATAAAAAATTGTTTAATTAAAGTACAAGGCTAAGTTTTTAAATTATGAATGCTAAGTATACAAAATTGTTTAATTAAAGTACAAGGCTAAGTTTTTAACTTTGAAATTTATTATTTTAACTTTGATATAAAAAATAGTTCAAAGTACATGGAAAATCATTAGACAAACAAAATAGAAATAACAAGTCATGAATGCTTTTGTTAGCAAATAGAATAGAGAAAAACAACAGTGGCAAGTTTTTAAATTTAAATAAATTATTACTCATTACCAAGACACTCTCAGCGGTCAACTGACAAGAGATGTAAGGAATTGAGTCAATAAAATGGTATAAAAAAGTTTTATTTGTCCTAATAAACAGTACTTCGGTCTTCAATATTAAAACGAGTCCTTTACGGCTTTACTTTTCTTAGATATTTTTATCTAGCTAATTTTTTTTTAAATTTGAACTCTGTAAACTCTATGCATGTAATATTCTAATGCTAGCAGATAAATATTTATAAACTGCGTGCCTTGTCCAAGCCTATGATATTCTTATTGGAACAACCTTTCTTCCCCATTTGTTTAGTGATAAGATACATGTGTAAAAAAAACATAGTTATTACTTATAACTTTGTTAGATCTATGTAATATTCACCTATTAGCTGTTACCACTCAAAAGTGTTTTTTCAGTTCTAACTTCAAACTGAATAAAGTTACTGCCATTAATTCTACAAATAGTTATTTTATTTTATTTTTACCTGCATACTTATTTGAAGTGAGATCTACAACAGAATGATCTTCATCACCAGTGCAGAAAGATAAGCTATCACTCTTGCTCATATTTTGAATATGAGGAAAGTGGTGCCTGATAGCATAGTCTGCCAAAACACCAACAAGGCCTAGGTCCTCATCACTTCTGGAGGCATGTATCTGATATGACCCAAACCGCATAAAAGATTGGGCAACTCTGCAAACAATTGCGCCAGGTTCTTCCTTTGGATTGCCACTGCAAGTGTGATATTAACAAGATATATATGAAATCGGTAAATAAACCCAAGGTTTCGATGTCCTCCAATTTGCAAAATGGACAGATAATAAAAAAAAAAGTGAAAGTTGAGGAAGCAATAGCATACTCATAAAACATGTCTTGGGTGACGAGGTTGCTAGTGGTAACAAGAGAAAGTGCACAAGTTGTTGGAATGAGTCCTTGCCTCGCCAATACTCCGATCCTGAACCAGAGAAAACCTAAGTGAAGAACAACATGAGTGGTGACGCCCCACCCCAAACCCAAGCCACCGACACCAAACCAGAAGAAACCCACACCCAAACCCAAACCACCATTACCAACACCAAACCGGAAGAATCTCAATCTCAGTCTCAGCCTCACTCCGGCGATTATGCTCCATATCCTAAACTGGATCCCACCGATTTTGCGCCACCACAACAACCCCTGAACACTGAATCTCGCGCTCCCATTTCCGAAGATGTTGCCACTACTATGCCCAGAGACTCCAATCCCTATGTCACTCCTGCTCCCGTTACTGCTTCTTCTACTAAGAGTAACTCTTTTTCCTGATTTTATTTGCTATCATCCATGGACATGGCCTCTAACTTATGCTCTTTTTGCACAACTACTTTAGATTCGGTGAAAGACGTTATCGGGAAATAGGGGAAGAAAGCCGCCGAGGCCACCAAGAAGGCCGAGGATCTCGCCGGCAACATGTGGCAGCACTGTTGAGGTCGAGGGAGGAGAGGAGGGAGGAGGGAGGAGGGAGGAAGGAAGGGATTTAGGGTTTGGGTTGAGAAGTGTGAGGATGCGAGGAGAGGAACGGCCAAGACCAGTGTACGCGAGAAAAATTAAAAAGATCCAATTTATTACCAAAATACCACCGCACCACATTCAAAGACGGTTTCGTAGCAACCGACTTTAAACTGATTTCAAATTTATTACAGAAATGCCACCGGTTAATTGAATTTAGCCTTTTCGTAGACGGTTTACGTTACACCCGTCTTTGTTTTTAAGCTCATATTTACGATAATGCCACCGCCTGATATACGAAGACGGTTTTCACGTAACTGTCTTCTTATGTGCGTCGTCATTTTATATATGTGTAGTAGTGTGATATAAATTTAATTTAATGAAAATTAAATTGTTAGTACAAATATTGCAAGTCTTTATTAATAATACAATACATCATGTAACATATCCAAAATATTTATACTAATTAACAGTTCAATCCTGCTAGATAAATGCTTTTTTTTTATACACTGACAGAACAGTTTTAACGTTTTTTAAATTTTTTTTTTGTTTGTAATAATGATTTTTTTTGTTTGTTTGATAGAAAATGACATTTTTTTCTCACTTTAATCATGGGCTAAATCTTTTATAGTAAACAAAGAATATAAAAATAAGGAAGTCTACCTTAGTTTGTTTCAACAATATAAGTAAATTATATTATAAACTTTCTTATATATATCTAAATTCCTACATATTAAAAAAATTACAAAAATAAGATATATATTTGATTTGATAAAAAAATATTATGAAATATTTAATTAATAAAGCAAAATAATAACAACAATTAAGTCTTTTCAAACTATATAAAGTCGTCTATTTGAACTAAAGTTATCATAACATTTTATGGTAAATCATGTGCATAAATAAATTATTGATCTTTTAATAATTCTTTTTAATGGATTCATCTATAGTTTTTCTAAGTATCCTTCTACCTGTAGTAATATGGCCATCATCCTTTTGATCTACTCTCTTAATTGTTATTTTACTAGTTTTTACATAGACGTCATGTCTACATAACCTAAAACGAGATTTTACATTTTTTTTCTCATTAATCACCTTAACTTTATCTTTAATATGATTTTTCTAAAAATATATTATCTTGTATATGCACTCATTTAGTGCATCCATATCTGTAATATTTGTTTTTATTAACGTTCAAGACACTCCTTTTTGTTTTTTTAACAGTTAATTAAGATACTCATTCATTTCATCTATGATGCTTAAATCCTCTAGTTAATTTACATTTCTTTCTCATTCTATTTGATTGGTGGATCCAATACTTCAACATGATGCATCGTATTATTGGTGCCAACTTACAATATTCATACTACTATATATTTTAATTTTTGTTAAACTAAAAATTATACTAACAAAAGATAAACTTAACTCCTTGTGCAAAAGTACTATCTTAGGTGCAGTGTATATTTTGTGTTGTTTTGTCATTAAGAAGATAATAATCACTCATTTTATCTAACTTTGCGACAATTCAAAATCTGGTATGTAATTTGTCTAAGGTATTTTGAGATGTTGCATAACAATTCTCTGTCCAGTATATACAATTTAACTCTCTTTTTGGAAGAAAAAAAAGTTGAGGATTAATTGCAACAACTATATTTTGATCCTTTTAACTTTAATAGGTTTTCGATTTCGCGACTCCTTACACAGCGATAAGGTTTTGTCTTAGTGATATATTGATCATGGATTCGAATTCGAAAACCCTTTCTTTGCATATGCAAGGATAAAGTTGCATACAATATTTCATCCCCTTACATACGCATATCGTGAAACCTTCGGACAATAATTTTATTTTTTTAGTTTTTTATATGTTATTTTTTCTAATGGTGTATTGATATCTTTATTTATCCCTTTAATTTTATTTTGTAAGTTAAACTCTACTTTTATTTTAATAAAATTTTACTATTATAAAAATAAAAACTTATCCCTTAATAACTGACATTTGTTATTGTACAATGATCACTGTGTCTTATTTTAAGTGGTGGTTAGATCCAATTTCATGTTGAATTTTATATTGTGGAACAAAAAGGCGGTGTTATATATATGATGGTCGATGGGGCATGAGGGGAAGATTATACTTAAAGAAGCAGAAGCATCCTTGTACTCCAATCTAATAAAATATGCTCTATATATAATAGAAAATACGGATACGTGCTATGCAGGAAAAGAAAATGAACATGTAAGATTCGGAATACATATGCACCATGACGCTTTTAATCATAGATACAAAGCGGCTAAGCCCTCTTTTGACATAACTACACATTCAAATTTGAGACATGCATGTTACAAACGACTAAAAGCCCACGCCATTAATAACATCAACAGTCTTTTATCACTTCTATATAGTAACTAAACAAGGTATTTTTTTCCCGTGAGCTTAGGGGAGCTAGTAAAACAAACATTCAAAACTTAATCACACAAAACATGTAGAGGTATAGAACAAATACAAAAGGTAATGGTGGGCAATTGAAAAACCATAGTTTTGGGGAGTTATTTGTATCCCAAAGTCGAAAACCATTATGCCCTAAAGGCATTATCGGATGTGACTCCTTGTTCACTACCTGGATGCACCTTGTTCTTTCCCACACTAGAACTAGCCACCTTTCTCTCTTCAGTACTCACGTCACCTCTTCGTACTCTTTCCTCTTCCATTCTCTTCAACTTCTCTTTCTGCCTCTTCTCCATAACATAAATTTCAGCTGAACGTGCCCCAATGGAAGACATGTCGTTCTCTGCAAAAACAACAAACTAGCTAATATTGCAAAAAAGTTTACTAATTATTGGACTTGGCTACTAAGAAATGCTTTGTGAAATTAGCATTGCCAAAGATGGTATTTATAGGAGTTGGAGTTGGAATTGGATGAGAGCGTGTGGAATAAGCGGCCACGTTCATTTCTCTAATGCCCTTGTGGTTGTGGCTTTGCTTTACAACCAACCATAATGAGCATTACTTATCTTAATTGCACTCACACAAAAAAATAGAATGCCATGTTGTCATCATACTTTGCATGGAAAATTAAGTTTTGGTCCGCGCACCATCTTTATGTGTTCTAAACTTTCTAAATATATAAGATAGAGAATCCTAAGGTTCCAAATGCAACAATTTGTATTAATATATTACTTAAGTATTTAAAATACACATGGTTTGGAGCACACAGGAAGTGGATTAAATATAAAATGACCGAAGTGGGCTTCTTAGTTTAATTATGTGTCATCCTAACATTAACCACTATTGCCTCACAGATGACAAGTCAGCCTGAGATGATAATATATTCTGTGGGAGGAGTTGGAGGCTGCACAATGGCACATATATTGCATGCCGCTGACCACTGGTAAATTACCTCCAAAATAATTGACCTATAATATTGCAAAGGCCATAAATTATATGATTCAAGTGTCAAGCATATGCAGTAACCTAAAACGGGTTTATGTATAATGAATATATAATTTGTCATCACCGAGTAACAGACGTACAAGAATGAGACAGAGAGGGAACGTAATAATCATTGGTACTTAAATGTTTGATTACATCTATGAACAAGCGAATTTCAGGTTTTAGACGGGATACTTTAATTTTGTTTATTACTAATATTAGTTCATACACGGGACACTTTAATTGATGACCACTAATCGTGGAAACTGCAGCTTTTGTATTAGCGTTTGAGGTAGGATTTTAATATTATGCACAGCACCAACTAAGCTTTTAGACGTATATTATTAAATTTATATCTTAAAAGCATAAGCCATTAACTGACAGCTAGCTAGGTCATCATAAAACCAGGAGTTGCATAATGGAATTAAGCCGAAAATTCTGTTCTAGCCAATCCTTGCAATCGCGAAACCTTATGTTGGAACAAGAGCTTATCCTTCAATCTAACACTTTGATTGCATGGTATTTCTCTTCGGTCTAATTTAAGTTCTTCTTTTTCTTCAGTGACTATTAAATAAATTCTATTATATAATTATAACTCATACTCTGGATCAGGTCAACTCAGCGAAAATAAGATTGGATGATAGTAATATATATGTTAGTAGTGTACATCGATCTACTCTAAGACTATAGAGCATGTAATAATATAACTAACGAGTTGATAAGATTCATATTTTACAAAGAGGTGAATTTAAATTCGAATTCTAATGTGTCAATGTAAGAACTTACTTGGGGAGTAATTTAAAAATATTTGTGTAAGTATTTTGAGTTTTAAGATATGTTATGAATATGCAGGTAAGCTTTCATAATCAACTTATTTTTTTTAAGTGAAAAAAAAAAACTAATATTATATTAATAGCATATTTTAAAGGAAAATATTTATCATCAATCTACTCCCTTTCTCTTTCATCTCATTTCTACTTCATTTTCTTCATCTCTCTTCTTTTTCTATCTATTATATCTATCATTTTCTCCCTCTATTTTTTTTCCTTCTTATTCTCTTTTCTTTTCACCCTAACACACCCCATTTTAGGATTATGTTTGTTATTAATTTATTTTCAGATACATCTTAAAATAATGAAAAATAAAAAGATAAGAAAAAAAAACCATATATTACTAGAAAAAATTTAATTAAAGATGGAAGTTAGAGACATCTTCATCCGTCTCTAGTAGAGACCAAAACAGAGACCAAATGCGATATGCAGAGATGGAACAAAAATATTCTACCTTAGAGACGACATAAGGATGTAATCATCCTATAATATTCCATCATCTCTATATGGTTTAATAATATTCTGATACACATTTTAGAACGACATAGTCTGTTTCTAATAATTGCCAACATAAACCATCTCTAAACTTGTTTCTATGTATTATTTTAAAATCCTAAAAATTATAATTCATTAGAGACAGAAAGTTTCCGTCTCTAAATTTTTTTAAATTACCATTTTTGTCTATTCAATTAAAGTTAAAGTATATGCTTATTGATTTGTATTATAGTTTGATTAAAAATAAGTACTCAATATTAATTATAATATTATATGATATAAATATATTATGATATTATATAATTAATTGGGAAATCTACACATGCCTTAATATAAGATTATTTTATTATATTATATAATAGTATTTATATTTTTTTAATGTGATGGAAAAAAGAAGATAAGAAGAAAAATCAGGTGAGATAATAGAAGAAAAAATAAATATATGTTATTAATAATTCTAAATGAAATACCACAAACATTATATTAGATGCATGTTGACATGAAACAAGTCACTCCAAAAATAATATAGATTTTCAATATAAGCTTATTGTTGTAAATAATAAAAACTTGAGAAGAATTATAGAGATGCAAGTTGCTACATATGATCGATAACCATCTCAAAGAAATCATTTTGGTCAGTCTGTTGGCAACCCAACATATCATTGGTGATTTGGTGTCCTGTCTAGCTAGTAATTTGAGATTGTCTATCCGCTTTACCACTTTCTAAACAAAAAAAAAAAAACTCAACAAAATCAATGCATTAAGCGGTAGATTCTTCATACAACAGTATAGCACTACCAAGAAAAAACTTCACATAGCAACGTTTCTCTCGTAACATTACCCGATGTTATTTATAATAAGAGAAATAGAAAGAAAAAAATGAGATAAAATGGGTGATGTAATAACATAAAAAGAAACAAAAAATGAATAATGAATTCTTTTTACACCATTTCTCGTATATTATGGGAAGCAAGGACCTCCCAGAAAATTTTGAAACGTTAAGACATGGGAAGATGTGGTAAAGATCGATCCCAATAGCGTATTAGGAGGATAATTTTAACTTTTCAATTTTTAATTGTTACGAGGACTAGCTAGTGACTAATTGTTTTCAATTCAGGGGACTTGTGCTGTTGTGCAGTGTGCAGCAAAAAATGGAGTTGCAGTCGCAGTAACGAAGAATACATAAAAGGTTCATGATATATATATATATAAGAAAAAAATCAAATTATACCATATAAATTTAATAATTATTATATTATTTTATAACTTTCAATTAAATATTTAATATTTTCTTAAAATTCACTATTGGATGAAAATTACTTTTACGTAGATAGATTGTATATACAAAATTTAATATTAATTTGAAATTATTTTTTATTTCGTTTATATAGATTAAAATTTATATAAGATGAATATTTTAAAATATACTAAAATATGAATTATTGATTATATTTATATTATTATTTAATTTTAACGAAATTTGACAAATAATCTTGGTAATATATAGATATAATTTAATATTTTGATTAATACAAATCACATTTTATATATATATATATATATACACGTGTGTGTGTTTTTGTTCATACGTGTTTTGTAATGTACATCGGGTACAACTTGCGCTTCTTATTCTTTTTAATAAATTTTATCCACTAGCTTTTAAAAAAATATTGTTGAAGATAAGTACGTATCAATTTTTCTTATATGAATTATATATCAAACGACACGAAAAAAATATGAAGCAGTAAAGTTACACATACTTTATTGATAAATGATAATCAATGTTTTAAGAGTATGGATTAAGAAATTTAAAGTAAAAATACTTTTATTAAAAGGTAAAAAATTATACTGCCCATAATATTTCTTACCGCTCTTTTATAATTTACAAAATAAATATATATAAAATAAGAACCTTCTCTTTTACTACTCCCTGTGCATTAGTTGTTGACTAACGCCACTTACCACCAATCTCAAGTGCTTCTGACTAAGTCCAATTAATAAAGGCACAAAGCCATCGTGCCCCGCACAATTTATGTTAAAAATTAATACAAATCGAAATTAGGGTAAACTGATGTAATTTTTCGTTTGTGGCTGCTCAAAGAAAGACTGCGAGTTATATATAAGGATCAAGAATGTGCAATGCAACTTCCCAAGGCAGAAAAAATCCATGCAATCAGACTTCTTCTTTGGTTTTTTCTTTTGCTTCTTTATAACGTTTTTGACTGCCGTGAAGTGGCAAAGGCAACATATTTTGTGTTTTTTATTTCTTCTAGTCAGAATTGAGACACTTTTTCTTCAACAAAAATTCTAGTATTATTCCAACATTTATACTGTAGGAATTCTTACCATTTCGTCCACTTAAATAATGTAAACAATCACTAAGAAAGGAGTTGTCGTTTACTTAAAGGTTTAATATATTAGATAAATCTTTTTGGTAAAACTTTTATTCAATCAAAATTCAAAATTAAACTGTTAATATAAATATTAAATCTACATTAATATTTAGTAGTAGTATTTACGCTAACGACCTAAAAAAATATTTATGCTAACATATTATTTATATATTAAAAATGCTCAGTCGTCCTCATGTCAACAACTGTACACCTAATCACTTTTTACTGTTTTTTTAAATCAAAAATATATATTTTTTACTTAAAATACAGTACATTGGACGGGTTTCGATGGTAGTTTGTATTAAACAAATTAAGCAAAGATAAGCCTAACCTAACCGCTTCATGGGGCAGAACGACATCGTGTGTTTATATGTAAAAAAGCAAAAAACGATTAGTGCAATATAGAAATCCTTTAGACTTTAGTTTAGTTGCATTTAGTTAGCATCAATATGAAACCTCTCTCTAAACTCTTAAGCAAGCTTTGTGGGAAAATGATAATGCTATTAGCATCCCTGCTAATAGAGCTTATCATTCTCACTCAGAAGCTAAGGGAATCACGTTCCATCAGCACCCGGCAATACCTCAAACTCATCGAGAAGAAGAACCCCACCATTTTCTACACCAAAAGATTTAACTTGAAGGCAGAGCAGGTTACAGAGTGCAGGGTATGCTTGTCCGAATTCGAGGAAGGGGAGAAGCTGAGGAAGCTGAAATGCCAACACACGTTTCATAGGGATTGTTTGGACAAGTGGTTGCAACAGTATTGGGCAACGTGCCCACTTTGTCGGAAACAGGTGGTACCTCATGATGTTGTGTTCAAGCACCGTCAGCATCAGAATCAAGCAGAGGCTGCTTCTAATGGGAATGATGACAATCTTCTCTATCTTTTTTCCGCATTTCGTGGTGGCGACACTTAATTTGCACAGATAACTCTCTCAATTACCCAATGTCTTCAACCACCTAATTATTTTTTCTTTTCTCTTTTTAGAAAAGGGATTAATTTGTTATTCTTCCCCTGGTAGGATTCTGCGGAGGAATTGATGAACACCCTATAGATATAGATATTATTAAAGCATCGATGTTACCTTTTTTGTATTTGACTCTTCTGCTTAATATTTGAATTAAGGTTTGATTGATCTAGAAATTCATATTCATATGTCTGTGTAAGTGGACATTTTAATTTTGGGGTTAGAAACATCCGGCGATTGTGATGGAGGAAACCCAACTTCCTACTGACGGTAGAGTTGGTTGGTCAAATGAGGTAGTGGAGTCTCTCAGACACATAGTATTCATACTCTTTTCCGGATATCTACTCATATTCTACGAAGACCCTTTCTTAGTATACTGATATATTGGTAGATGAATAAGTTGAAAAAAAGATATTTTTTTACATCCGTTGACGCCTTTAGAGAGAAAGAGAGAAGAAGGAAAATATAAATATATTAGATGATGTAATTTAATATAATAAAAAAAAGAGAAATAGAGAAAAAAAGAGAAAAATAAATAAAAGTTTTGTTACGGATAGGCCCATTCAAATATTTAAATTATGCAGCCACCAAAAGATAGAAGATAAAACAAAAGATATAATCATAACTAATATTGTTCATATATTAGATAATCTGAATATCTTTACAAAAGATAATGGGCCTCAACAATATCTTCCCAGGGTCCAGGTATTCTACTATAAATACAACTTTATTCATGGTGAAAGGTACACAACAATTCTACCTCTCTCTTTTCCTTCACACTGCACACACAGCACACCACTTGTGTTGTCTCCGGCAGTGATCATCTTCCTGGGGGTGCTTCATCTCCATAGGCATCTTCAGAGAGGGAGAGTTTGATCCCATAGCAAATCCCAGCAAACCTTGCTGGGTACATTCTGTTTCTCGTAAACGGAACAAGTTTCAACTAGCTTTTTAAAATTTATAAATATAAAAAAATCAGGACTCGAATAAGTTTATGGTTTGATGTCCAGAATCAACTCTTTTGGATTTTCATAAAAATTGCTTTAATGTTAATATGGATTAAAAACAAATATGAATTAACGATATATTAAAATGAAAGATAGTTAGTGAATTTTCTTAAAAGTGAAAAAACCTTACACCAGATAAAAATCATAGAATTATACAGTTACACATGCAACATAAAACATAAAAAAAAATAAAAAACAATATAGGTTTCGGTTGGATTGGATTCCATATATATGACAAAGTCCAATATTATAAATGATTTTATCAGGTTGTAATTTGTTCAAAAAGCATATGTTTGGATCTTCTATGAGCACATAAATTGTGCTTAGCACCTTAAGTCAGTAAAATTTGCTTCAAAAAGTATTTAAAAAATAGCAAAATGATACTTAAATCTATTTAATTGCATAAATCCAATAAAAAGGGTTAAAGAAATTAACATCCTAAGTTAAATATATGCTTAAAAGGTAAGCGTAAATGGTAATGATAATTATTGATAAGTTGTCTTTCTTCGTTCCACCAGCTTAAATTAACTTAGGTCATGTTTGTCTTCACATAGCTAGGAAAGACATCAGTCCTCATCGGTGACCTCAACTTAACAGACTTGACTTAGAAATAGACGTTGTCATCGCTTACGATCATTTGCTAATCCATGTGGCAGAACCAAATTAAGAAGAATATGTAACCTAGGACACAGGTAGATGGACAAATTCAATATCATAGGACACATACTCTTGCTGGAGCTGTGTTGGACTTGTGTATCAGTGTATGTACGTGTGTTCGGTGGATTGCTGGTTGTAGTAGGAAATGCGTTTGGGACTCGTTTTGGGATCTGTGAATCGTAAATTGGTTTTTCGATTTCTATACCAGTGCGACAAAGTGATTATTTAAATTTGTGAGATTATTTTATAATATTTAAATATTAATTTAATATTAAATTATAAAATTTAGGATACTAATTTATTATTATATTATTTACATAATTAATTTTTCATATTTTTATAAACGAATTTGAGTATTTATTCCTATATTATGGTTTGTTTGTCAATAAAAAAATATAAGGATGCATCAAACAGTGTTGAAAGTCGTAGGTTTTAATGGTGCACCATTCTGATACTGCAATTAGCTAGGTTGTTAACTAGTCTCAGACATTTAATTTCAACACATTTGCTTGGACGGTTGAGCAATAAACCAATGGGTTTTGATGTAAAAAAAAAAAATCAATGACAACAACTTGAAGTAGGTTTAATTACCTTTCACATGCATGTGATCGATATTGTATTATTGATTATATCAAATGCTATTACAATTTTCCCCACATGTTTTCCTTTGCATATTGGCAGAAGAATAATCAAGAACGCAGAACTTTGCAAGTACATATGATGCGGTTTCCCTAATCCTTGATTACAGACATTTCCCCCTCAAATTGTTCATCCAAAATGAATTATTTTCTCCTTCTTTTTCTGATTTGAAAGAGACATAAGTTCAACGTTGACTTATTTCCTCTACATGTATTCACATCACATACGTGATAAATGAATTGTATTACTTACACAATTTTTTTTATAATATTATTTTATTTTTTTCTATCACATACATTAACTATATTATCACACGTCCCAATCTCTTTTCTTTCCTGGTCTCTTTATTATACATTGTCTGTTATGAAAAATTGTATAAACATAATTTGTCGTAATAAATTTCAAGTTAAAAATTGTAACTATTATATATTTAAATGAATAATTATGATTTCTCATCTTTCTCTTTAAAATAATTTTTCTTATAATTAAGGAGCTAAAAGTCACCTTAGAAATAGCAGCTTGTTATATATCACCAAAAGTTTAAACAAATTTTGTGGACAATGAAGGATCATTGGATAATCACTGTACGCAAAATGGTCGTAGTAGAGTCAGTACTAGCTTTTATTCATCTACTCGATTATACTAGAAATTTCCATTCCATTCCATTACATGTATTAAAATACTACTATATTATATGAAAATGAAAGTAACTGGGTTTTATTATCATAGTGGAAGTGGATTAGTGGTTGAAATGGTAGCTCAACCAATCGATGTGACGGTTAAGAAATGTCGGTCAGGTGGTGAACACAATAATTGATTTACAAAACCTGTGGAAGAGCATATGTACTCCACCCACTAACCCTTACTTGCTCCGTGTTTCAAACAATTAAATTAAGTGTATTTGTTAACCCTTAGGAGATAGGTTAAGAAATCAAAAGAAAAAAAACATAAAAAAATTATGAATAGTATAATTTTTTTTAAATAAAAATATTTTTATTTTAAATTTCTTAACTAATACTTTTAAGATACTTATTAGTATTTATCTAAAATTAAAAATAATTAGATACAAAAAATTTTAAAATTTTAAAATTTTAATTAAAGGAAAATTGATTATATTTAAAATTATTC
This sequence comes from Glycine latifolia, assembly GCA_013407115.1. Taxonomy (NCBI): domain Eukaryota; kingdom Viridiplantae; phylum Streptophyta; class Magnoliopsida; order Fabales; family Fabaceae; genus Glycine; species Glycine latifolia. The sequence continues at coordinate 1,710,748 of CM023958.1, forward strand.
TTCATGTAAAAGAAAAATTGACAAATGATTTTGATTTAATATATGTTCAAGGCATACGATGTTAAAGTTATATCTTGATAATTTGTTGATTATAAATTCAAATTTAGATATAATCTCTTTATATATATAAAGATAAGATGCGTGTAGCCCTTTGAATCATAAAATATATAATTTTTTGTTTTATATGTCAAAGGGGCAAGGGGGCGAATAACCGAGGCTATAGCTCTTCAAGTGGTTTGGGGTACTGATTTTCAGGTACTTTATTGGAGTGTGATTCTAAAATCGTGGTTCAGTTTGTTAACCATGCGTGAGTACAGTACTCTTCATCTTTATTAGTCTTATCGTTACCTCTATTCGTCATTGGTTGGAGAAGAACTGTGAGGTTCATATTGTGCAACTTTTTAGAAAAACAATCATGGATGCTGATTTTTGAGCATCGGAAGCTCAATTTTAGGAGATATAGGGGTTCATATTTATTCCTACAACATCATCTGGGTGTGTTAACTTGATTGACGTAATGAGACTTCCCTAGGTCTGGTCTGTTCAATTTGAGATACTTTCTTTCTCAATTTCTTTAGAAGAAATAGTAGAAAAATAAATAAATTATGAGTCTCTTAAAGAAGCCGTAGGAATATAAATCTTTTAGATGCATCCACACTCCAATCTCAATAATAACAAATATTCCAAGTGAAATAATCATTGAAATTATGTCCCATTTGTTGGTGAAGTCGCTCCTCTGATTGAGATATGAAGTTTGCATGACAGTGAGAAGCGTAGCCAAGTGTCCAAGTTATGTGTGACTACGATGTCACTAACATGAACTATCTCAAACAATGCAAAAATTGTCCCCTTAAAGGCAATTGGTACCCTTTTCCCCCCTTAAAATTTGGTTTCCAAAATATATTTTTTAATACAGCTAAAAAGTAATTTTGAAATATTAAAATTTTAACACTTTCGAAAAATATATTCTGAAATGTGTTGAAATTTTAATTTGTTTTGAAAAGTAGTTTCCAAAAAAGAGGTATTTGTAGAAGAAGAAGAAAAAAAAAATATATATATATATATATATTAGTAAATCTGGGGGTATAAACAGTTGTCACCACATAATCTTAGGGTGTAACTTGGTCCACGATGGATTGGATTTTAATCTCAAAGGCCTAGTACAGTCGAGAGATATATGGTAAGAATTTTTGTGTGACCACACTTAAGACCATGTTGAATATATGGAATAAATTTTTCCAACTTCAAATTTCCAAGGAAAAAACGACTCCTATACTCTTTTATTGAGTGTTGAACATTGATTTAAGCACTTACAATTAATAATACATATGAAAAGAATATATACTATCGAAGAAGTGACCAGCCATAAAAGTGTTGGATTTCCATAAGCCTCTCTTTTAGGCCCAATATCATAAAAGAACGGGTCGCACGGGTCCAAAGAAAACAGTACTGTCCCAAGTGGTGGCCCAGCAGTACACAAAGAGATAAGGCTTTGTTATTCTGTTCTCACACCCCATATTTTCTTTTATTTTTTTAACAAAAATATCCTTGACAGTCACATTTTTAATATGTATTGTACACAAAAATATAATATAAAAAAAGCTATTATTGTGTTAATTTTCATTAAAAAAATTAACATGACTGAAACTTATTATAACATTTTTACAAAAAAAGTAAAATGACACTATTATTGTGAGTGAAAAAAGGTGTGTTGTTGTTGTAATTGTGAGAAAGTAAGTGCAGAATGTGGTGTGAGAAGAAAACGACGTAGGAAAATGGACTTGGTGAGTGAGAAAGTATGTGTTTTACTGTAAATGTAATTGTGAGAATGTGAATGTGGTGTGAGAAGATATTGATGTGAGAACTTGGGTGTGGTGTGAGAAGATGGGTGTGGTGAGTGAGAAAGAGTGTGTGGTGCTGTAATAATTGTGAGAATGTGAGTGTGGTGTTAGAAGAGAGCGACCTGAGTTGTTGAGAACATAAACTTCTTTTTGTTGTTTTAGTTAAAAAATAATAACAATACAACGGAAACATTTATGTTTTTGTTTGGATAAATATTTTTTTAAAATAATTAATAAAACAAAAACTAGTTCTATTGTGTTAAATTAAAATATATTTTTGTTAGGTATTAATAAGGGTTACCATGCATTACAATAAAAATATATTTTGGTTGTAATGAATTTATAACACAAACTAGTTTTTATGAAGGATACTTTTGTGATTAAAATAATACAAGAAAAAGCTGTGGTAAGATGGGACCCATAGGGGCCATGCTCCCCTCACCCCTATAGATTTTTAAACCTTCCTAATATTATGTATAATTAATTAATACTACTTTTGATGGTATTATTTTTCCTTTGGTTGTGGTGAAGATGTGAAACGGTGGTGCATGAGTGTAGGATGTGCGACACTAACCAAAATAGGTTTTACAATTATAAGTCTTTAGGCATTTTATGTTTTCAGACTGTGTTTAATTGGTCTACACTACTTCGAGTTGTCAATTTGTAATCGTTGCTATCTTAATAAAATTCACTTTGCTTTTAAAAAAATTAATGGCTCTGCAAATTGCAATTACATCTCACATATGTTCTCATTCCTTTTTCTTCCTAACGTGTGTAAAGGCTTTTGCATTGCATTTGATTAACCTGTAGAAAAACTAGTTTTGAACACATAAAACAACTAGTTTCTTAGATTTATAGTTTTTGTTTTTGCTAATAATATATTTATATTTAGCTAACATGCATAACTGTTTTCAGTCAATTTTTATAATATTTATATTCATGTAATGAAACTCCTTTTTCACTAAATTAATTTAAATTTGTTGTGGTTAATTGTATTTTTTTTATTGAAAGATGTTTAAGAAGAAAACTAAATATGTAGTAATTTTATAAGAGAAAGTAAGAGATGATGAAAAAACACATATGATGTCTAATGTATTTACTTCAAATTTGTATACTAAGTTTTTATTGACATTATTGGATTGAAACATTATACTTTGATAATAATGAGATGAGTGACTTGTTGATTGTGTTTTTGAAGTTTCATATCTAGTTTGAAGATAAGAGATGCTATTTGTTGTCACAATTTTTTTAGGATATATATTATTGTTAGTTCTTTATTTTCTTCTATTTTTTTCTATTGATCATTGTGTGCCTGTGTACTGTAGGCATTTATTGGTTAATATCTCTTTTTTAATCAATATAATTATATATTTCTTCTGTTTATAAGAAAATATGTTAAATTTCTTGCATCTATTATGCATGTGAAAATTTAATTTTTTTTTTTCTTAATCATGATTTTTTATTAGCCCCTTAATAAAATCCTGGCTCCACCCATGGATGTGGTGTAATTGTGTTAACTTAGAGAAAATGAGTGTGAGAATAACACGGCTCAGGAGACAGTAATGCAAAACATGTACGCCCACTCTGCTAAAGGGCATACTAAAACAGGTCTGCCATATATTTCCTTCTGTTTTTCATGTCCTGTTAATTTCTTGTTTAATCAAAATATCTATACTAATTTCCTATAGAGTTTACACTACAATTAATTTATATCGATACATATCCCTCCAACTCCAAGAGTACATGTATGTATGTACGTGTGAGTAATGAGTTTCTTTATGACCTTCTAGAATCCCAGACAATCTAATCAATAGTTTAAAAATTACAAAACATAAGATCAGATATGTAAAAGTATATATATAAAAAGGGGCACCGGAGATGTTAAACGGGGAACACATTTGCCTTTAATTCAAAATATAACTATGCACAGTAACACAGAGAAACATAGATTACAAAAGGAAAAAATAATAAAACAATAAGGTTTCAACTACAGCCAACTATTGCAACCAGCAAGCTAAAGTTGTTCAAGCAGAGAAGAAACTGTTAGCAGCAGCAATTGCAAATTGGGTTTTGGGTTCCAAAACCCACTTGACAAGCTCCTTCTTCTGCACCTCAATCTTCTCCTTCAGAACCAACAAAGAAGCACAAGAAACCACGTGCACGTTCAAGTTCCTCTCTTGTACAGTGTCACCCTTCTTAAAATTCTTTGTCCTCCTCTCATATTCTTCTGCTACCAACATAGCAATATCAGACATGGTTGGTTACTTGGTTGATGGTAGATTCTCTCACTCACTATATAGGAAACGATATTGTTTGTGGTGGTTAAGTGTTGCTGTTACTAAAACCTGGTTCAAAGCAAAAGCTATTTATAGCGACGGATTCTGCATCTCTACGCGTGGCCGGTCAACAGTTTTGGATAAGGCTCGTGCCTAATAATTGTGAAGTTGCTATGGTGCTGCTATGTTAGGTTTCGATTATTAAATTATTATTCATTACTATACTTTTTCAGTTGGGATGGGCCATATCCAATGACGTGTCCTTCGTTCAAAAATTCTGAAGACTTTTCGACGAAATACATAGGACTAACTAATAACTAATGGTTCTTCACCCTACCCATACCTACCCATGCAGTTCACATGTCCTGAATATGATACGACAAGTAGGACAGATTTAATGTGGGAGAATTATATACAGGGGAGTGTAAATAAGAAAATGTTTTCATATTCCAATGAAAAAAAAATAGAAAGATAAGATAAAAGTGTAAAATAAGATGATCGATGCGATAAAAAGAAAATAATAATATTATAAAATTATTGTTTCAATTAATTTGTAAATAATTTAACTAAAAAGGAGTTTAACTTTTAAGGCTAAAGATGATAAATGTAATTGACTTTTTAAATTAAAATTTATAATTCTTTTTTCAAAAGTATATTTTTACTTTTTTCATCATTAATTATATTTTTACTTTAAAGAAGTTAAAATTTAAAAAGTGAAATATAGTGGTAACAATCCAAACAAGAGTTTAGCATGATTTGTAAAATATTCCATTCCCTGTGGTCGGTCATCAAATTGGAAAGTGACAAAATTTTGAGACGTGGAACACGTGTAACGGTTTCTCACTGTATACATAGTATAGAGACAATAAACACTGATGTCCGACATGCACATGCCCAAGCCTGTGACTATCCTTTTTTTCACAATGGATCATTAACTTTGGAATCCTAATTCCTAAAAATGAGATACCTTATTTTAGATATACTTTTTAAAACTACGGGTTGGTCCAATGGATGACAGATTGAGCTCACCTTCTGGGAAAGATATATTTTGTACAAAATTTTGTATTCATTATGTGTGAGAATCTTTCAAATAAGTGAAAGATATAATATCTTACGTGGAATTAGTTTTTGGTTTAGTAGACAGGAAGGATACTTTGATAATATAAAAAATATACACTTTAAAGTAAAAAAAAAAAAAAAAGAATTTAAAAATTAATAAAAGTAATGTATTTTTTTGGTATAGATCACATGTTTAAGATTTAGGATGCATATTCAGAAACTGAATTTGAGATCTTTAATTAAGTTGGAACAATATCATACAAGTTGATTTATATGCTCATAATAATAAACGTGATGTAACTTCTTCTTACTTTGATGGTTTATTCAAAGATGAAAATAACTGTAATGATTATCTTTCTATCATCAATTAAATTTCTCCATGTGTTTAAGCTTATGATAATGATTCTTTTTTAGTGTCTTTCTCTATTTATGAATTTAGATCTACACTCTTTGATATGGTTTTAGATAAATCTCCCAAGACCAAATGATTTGAACCCAACCTTTTTTAAGAAATTTTGATATCTTTGTGGACCTCAACTCTTTAATTCTAGTTCTCATGGCTTGAAACTGGCCAATTCTCACCTCAGGTAAATAAAACAACAATTTTTTCTCATCCCCAAAAAATTCAATCCCACCACCATGAGAGATTTTCGACTCATAGTCCTTTGCAATGTTATATACAAAATTATCTCCAAAGTCCTAGTCAATTGCCTCAAGCTTATTCTTCCAAAATGTGTCTCTCCTGGACAATCCGTTTTTATCCAAAATCGTTTCATTATGGATAATGTCCTTATAGCCTCAGAAATTATTCGCCATATGAGATGCAAACAAAAAGGGAAACTATGAGAAATTGCTCTCAAAATTGATATCAGCAAAAATTTTGATTGAGTTGACTGGAACTATCTTTTTGACATCATGGGTAAGATGGGATTTAACAAAAAATATATATACTAAATGAGAATTTGTCTCCAATCAATCCAACTCTATGTGATTGTTAATGGGGATTATGTGGGAGAAATTTTTCTAGGAAGAAGACTCAGACATGAAGACCCATTATCATCCTACCTATTCATAATTTGCATTGAGGGTCTTTAAGCTATTCTTGAACACAGGAAGGTAAGAGGTGACATACATGGTGTGAAGCTGTTCAAAGGGGGGGCTCTCCCTTTGTCTCCCCCCCTTTTCACACTTATTATTGCTAATAATTATTTTCTTTTTTACAAGTCTGAAAATAACGAAATTTCCACCCTCTAGGAGATCCTAGATACTTATGGAAAAGCATAAGGACAACTTATCAATTTTCAAAAGTCTGAAATCTTTTTCAGTTCCAATATTCAACAACAATAAAGACAAAATCTATTCCTTCCTAGGTGTCACTAAAAGCATTGGATCCAACAAATATTTAAGACTTCCTTCAATCACTGGCAAGAGCGAAAAGCTATTTTTGGGTTCATCAAAGATCGTCTTTGGAATTGGCTCAATCATTGGACTAGCAAACAACTCTCAAAAGCGGTAAAAAAATCCTATCAAATCTGTGAACAATCTATACCCTTTTACTGCATGAGTGCTTTTTTGCTCCATTCCACTTTTAAAGATGATTTTGAAGAAAATGATGAACTCTTTTTGGTGGGGCAATAACAACAAACAAAGGAAATGAATCAATTGGCTCAGTTGGATAAAATGACTATAAAAAAAGAATTTGGAGGAATGAGATTGAGACACTTGCACGCCTTTAATTTTTCCATGTTAGGGAAGTAAAGTTGAAAATTCACTAGCAACCAAGATACTATAGTGTTCAAAATCTTCAAAGCTAAACCTTGGACACAATTCCAGTTTATATGATTTAGTATCCACGCTTCACGGGTAGTGGTAAAGCAAGGTGGTCATTGGAGGATTGACAATGGTGATTCTATTGATGTCTGGACTCAACCTTGGCTCAACAATGATCTTAATCCTTTTGTCTCAACCATCCCCAATGATGGTATTCTACTCTTAAGTTTCTGACCTTATTGATCATGCTAATTGCCTTTGAAGGAATGATATCCTAGATTCAAACTTCAACCAAGAGGATGCTCAAAAAATTCGTTCCCTAACACTATTGAATATCACCGAGAAAGATCAACTAAGCTGGAAATATTCGACGAATGGTGAGTACACTGTTAAGAGCGCATATCATGCCACTATGGATCATTTGCTAGACAATAGCCACCTCAAGGTTAAAGGGAATTGGAAGACCATTTGAATCTTGTGCCTCAAAGAATAAAGAAATTCACTTGAAGGCTTCTTCGAAAATGCATTCCAACAAGATCCAACCTGCGCAAGAAAAATATCCACTATCCCTTACATTGTGTTTGCTGTGATTCAAATATTGAAAATGAGTGACATCTCTTCCTTGCTTGTGATCATGCCAGACTCATTTGGCAAGCTGCTGACTTATGGAATCTCGTTGAGCATAGATGGGACAATGCAGATAATTTCCATGATTTTATGTTTGATTTTCTACAGGAAAGCCATCCCGATCTGCGGAGTCGCATAGCCATGACCCTTTGGGCAATCTGCAAAAGTATAAACTCGAAGCTATGGGAGGAAGTTGATACACCATCTTCTATGGCCCTCTCTCTTGCTATGCAGCATTTGGTAGAATGGAAGCATGCCCGTGCCTTGCACAACCAACAACATCCACCTACAACTCATAATGGCACAACATCATGGATTCCTCCTCACCAAAGACATCAAATGTAATTTGGATGCTGCCCCATTCAAGGATTCTCAAACCTTTGGCATAGGAATGCGCTTGCGGGTTTCTCAGGGAAATTTTATCAAAGCAAAATCTGTGACAATTCAAGAACATCCGAAACCTGAAGTTGCAAGGCATGGGCTCTACAACAGTCCATCAATTGGATAAAAGATCTAGAACTCCAGAACGTGATTTTTGAGCTGGATTACGAGACAGTGGTTGATAATTTGATCAATTGTTCTACAGGAAAATCGGACTTATTTTCAATTCTACAAAGATGTAGAACCTCCATCTCTTCTATCCCAAACTCACAAACTCAAGGGTGAGTGTTTTAAATAGACAAGTAACTCATAACTTAGCATGAGTTTCTCGATTTGATGTTAGCTCTGGTGTCTTCAATTACATCTCAACTTGTATTGTTTCTCGTATTATGAATGAAATGCAATAACTATGTTTTTCATAAATAAAAAACATGATATATAGATGTGATAAAAAATAAATATAGGTTCGATATATTTTATTTGTGTCAAACTACTTTCTTAGTGTACAAGATAAAACAACAAAGAAAAAGACAGAAAGTAAAATAACAGTGAGAAATAACAAAATTATGTAAGATATATAATGGACCATATAAACATCCTGTCAAAACAAAACAAATGAAAACAACAGAGAGAAACAAAAAAATGTAATAAAATAAAAGCTATAATAAAAAATAAAAAATATTTTACATGTATGAATATCAACATCCTTTGGTCTTAATATGTGTCACAAATTTTCAATTTGATTCTTATATTAAAAAAGTATTAAATTAATCTTATACAACAAAAATTACCAATTTAATTCTTATCATCATATATCAATCAATAACCATTGATCTCCTTACCCATTCTTAATTTAGTTCTTATACTCTAGTGCATTCCTAATTTTTTTGCTATATGTATAATTTATTCTTAATTTGATACTTGCAAATAGAACCCAAATTAAGAATACACTATACCCATATAAAATCATTAAAAACAATTATCACAAATGATAATGATTTATATCATTTAATCAAGTGATTCAAGGATTGAATCTTGATTAACCTTTGAGTATGAAATAAATTGTGTGTTGGAAGAAAAATATACATATTTTGACGAATTTAATACTCATACAAACACTAGATTATATATTTAAACGTAAAAAATGTATACCTAAGCGTTATATTGTAGCCTTGATTTATAACAATAATAATTACGTGTCATTGTACGTCGGTGATGAATGATGATATACCACATATGCAACATTATACACGTGGCTATTTTCGTAAAACTACAATCCAAATAAAAATCCGTGTTCCGAATCAGTTTTTGACTCGATCAAAAATCCGTTCTTTTCTTAGGAACCAGAACTCCGATTTAACCCATAATAATAAGTAAATAATAAGTAAAATGGACATGGTGAGTTTTAGCAAAAAAATTTAGAAAAACTAAACATACTAAAACACTATCATTTTAAAGAAAGAAAGAAAGAAAAAGGACTATGATAACTGATTAGGATCATAAGATATCCTGAAACTCCAAATTTATTCTTTGTGCAAAATTATCAATATAATCCTCTTTGTTATAATCAACAGCGTTATGGGATGCTTAATTATCAACTCAAGACTCAGTTAATGACGCTAAGGCCAGGTAGATTCACTTCCATTATGAGGGACAACAAATTTAATTTAACAGAAGCAACATCATCATAACTATAAAAAAAGTTTTAAAAAAAAAAAACTAATCTGATGAGAAAGAGAATGAAAACAAAACTACCACCTAGAACAAACACACAGGACCGAACATATATTTTTCCTCACTCCAAACAATATGCTTTTAAAACGGGGCAACTGTACGAATTAAATTCTACCGCTAGAATTCTTTGATTAGTAAAGTATCCAAATCAAAATCAAAACCAAAATTTAAAACAAATGCGACAACCAATGAATAAAACCTGATTACCCAAGCAGAACCTTATCAAGGAAAAGAAATGATGTACCTGTAACCTGTTACTGGTCATTAAAAGAATCCTCTTCCATTTTCTTTACATAAGTAGACGTGTCAGACATTCACAAATTTCCACACATCAGCGGTTCAGCACAAGCGTACAACTCTAGCCACAGTGAATTGAATGGCTATTACACAATTATCAATTAACTGCGGGTCTTCATGAAAAGGACCAGCTTACCAAAACATGTGGAGGACCAATGTATATCTACTGCCATTCATGTCATCAAGTAGATGACTGATGACTCTTTCAAACTCAGACTCATAGTAGGCCCAATGTCTTCAACTGCTGGACATGATCAGGTGGGAGAGCCGGGGGAGACCAATCCGATCCTGTCAGCTCTCCATCAACATCTTCAACCACATACTCCTATGATGAGAAGCAATAATAGTTTCACAATCAACAATTCAAGATGACATCAGAATTTTTGAGGGCATCATGATGTTCTCATAAAACATGCAGTTAACACATGGGACTACCAGTACTGATAACTAATCTTAAACTGTTGTGTTCCATGTCAAATGTAATCCAGAAAGAGGCCGCCCAAAAGCCAGCCTCAAGGCATCAAAATATCAGATTCAAGTCTACGCTCAATTACTATCACACCCGGATAAGCAAACGAGAGTTGCAAATTCAAATCTAAAACACTTGTCGTATCAGACAGACAAAAGGACTAAGGAGAGAGAATACATCCAACAAAACTCTTCAAATAAGTTGATGCAGACACTGTTAGCAATGAATAAAAAACTCAGATGGTAAACTTCACTAACGAATTGAATGCAACTCCAAATGGTGAAGACCCATCAAATCCAAATCTTGAAACTGTGGGTCAAATCACATCCTCTCCAGCAAATCTTGTGTGCAGCCAAATCATAATCGTTGATTGTTTATTGCACATTAATTAATGAAGAGAGAAAATATTGATAAATGGTCCAGATTTTGGCTGCACAAAACATCCTGCTGCAGAGGCAAGAGAGGATCCTGATCCACATTGGCATATCCAACAACGGTATGGCAGCCTTTCTGTTACATCAGTGCTTCCTAGCACCACAGCCCCACCCTAGCTAAATTATACAGGCAATAGAAGAGCAGGAGGGGATTGCATAATGCATACTCATGTACTTGGGATGGGTGTGTCAGTGAGGATAAACTTGAGGAATTGATTTGTAACACAGCTGCACATGCAGCAGGTGGGACGAAGGAGTTTTGCTTTGAGAACAGAATCAGGGGAAGGGGGAGGGAGGAGGAAGTGAGGCAAGCATGTACGGAGCAAGAGATAGAGAAGAAGAAAAGTAGACGTAGACCCATCAAAGAGTCTGCCAAATTTCTGTATTTCCTTCTTTTGGCTGAGCTTTTATACAATTAAAGATCCTCATCTATATAATGGTATCATATTCATATCAGTATCAAGGATGCATATTATTACGAGAGTTTGGAAGTACTTTCCATATTATAATTCCAGTTCTGTCAAATGTCAATAATTTATTATACTAGAAAATCCTTTTGAAGTCAATCAAAACAGCTACATCAAAAGCAATGTATGTTATATAAAGGTAAGCTAGTAGATGAAATACATTTACTTTCGCAAAACCATCAGGCATCATAAAAATCTGTTAGGAACTGGACCAGATTAAGAGAAGAAAGACTGAGAAAAGAATGACTCTTTATTGAATCTTGGAGACTAGCTCCTGCTGTTACACTTTGTGACTATTCAAGGTGTCACAACCTCCTACCACTTTCTGCTTACAAGCTGCCTTTCCTCAGCCACTCACCTCCTATTTATAATTCCTGACCCTCCCACAGTTAGTGCAACTAACTAACTAACTAAAACAGAATATTACTAACAGCTTATCCTAGTCCTAGATCCTATCAAAATCCTCAGTCAATATGGCTCTAATGCAAGAGAATCTGAAAAACAAGTCAATTACAAAAAGCAGAAAAAGTTATGGTTGAGATTCTTGGCTATTCCTTCCCTGGTAAATGTTTCTGTGAAGATATTATAGGTAAATGGCTAAATGGGCTAAATGGGCTAATTGCATATATCAGTTAGGAATTTAGCATGACTTGACAGCTGAACTGCAACAAGAATTGACAGCTCATAGCAATGCACCAAAAGCACAAAAGATGAGAAAGTAAACCAACCACACCTTTGTTAGCATCCTTTTTGCAAGTATGTGATAATGACGTTGCCATATCCGTTGACCTACCATGGTAGCAACCAATACACTGTAGAATATCCCAATTACAGTAAAAAGTCCCAGAACAATCAAAGCCATAATGAATAATAATGGTAGCCCTGCTTCCCCAGCACCCCCCAAACAACCACCACACTCAGTTGCCATGGTTCCACAACTCTCAAAGCATGTGGTGCAATCAGTCCACATACAAAGAGTCCCTGGCAAATGACAGTCTGCACAAACTCTGCAATGACATACAAAACAAAAATCAAACTTAGTCACGACAATCTGCACAATCTCTGCAACAACATATAAAACAAAAATCAAACTTAGTCACGAATCACTGCCATTCTGAGTCACAAACTTGCTGCTAATATAATCTACTTCATTAATAACACGACACAGCCTTCTTTCTCTGTTTAGCATAAGCAAGCATGAATAATTTAACAACAGAATTTTATGTCTTTCAAAAAAAAGTTATTAAAAGAAGTGTCCGTGATATAGTGTAAATTAAATCATTATCTTTATATATTACACTCCAAGCATAGTTTCTGGCATCCTACAATTAAGCAAGAAAACAAGCATTATAACGATGCCTCATGCAGATGATCGAAGTTTCATCATGTGTTCTGAAAATATCAGAGGCTTGTGAATTTGTAAAATCAAGGTTATTACCCAGGTTGACAGCAACAAAGACATAGTTCTCTACAAGGCTGAGCTAAATCATTGCGTACTCTTCGATCATAACAGGTAATGAAGCACCCAGAAAGGCCAAGCAAGGCGAAAAACAATAGAGCTCCTGCATTTAAAAATACCAACAAAACATCAACACAAAAACCAGTGTCTTTTTAAATGTGGAACAAGGAAACTATGAACTCAAAGTGATGGAGGAAAAAAAGAATTTGCAGAAAATAATATTGTATAAGCAATTTGATGACACGGTTTAAGCTAAACGCAATTTACCACATATGTAGTAAAAGCTCATTTCACTATCAAAACCCCAGAGAAGACGAAGCCAATATTGCTGGTAACCATCTATTAGACAAACCAAATATGCCAGTGAAGCAATGACCTGCATATAAAGGTAATTAAGGGGATAAATTAGATCACCTATATGCATTCATAAAGTACAAATGGATAAGTATATAGATGGAAAGATTAATGGAAACATATCACCTACAAGCTGGACAGACAGAAAAATAAACAAAATGTCTCTGGTGACAAAAAACCGAAATTTAAGGGTACGCCATTTCCTATCAGCAGCAACATGAACACGCAAATGATAAGGAGCCTTGCACGTAGTGCAGTGAGCAAAGGCAAACCCTTCCTGCAATAAAAAATAAAAAATTAAGTATTATCCATATATTCTTAGGCCAAGCACTGCAAAGTACATCATTTTACACATGGTTATTTAATATGGAATATCCAGTTGTTTCTCCATCAATGGTTATTTACTCAGTACTTTACACCCCACAATGCACCATGTACATTAGAGGATTTTTTTCCAAAGAAAAATTAGCTTGTGGTCTACAGTTCTTTTCATCATTAGATAAAGTCACAACAATTCATTTTAAATATAATTAATTGTTACAGTATCATAATATCATTAAAAAAAGAAGGAAGAATAGAACGGAAGACTAAAGATAGCTACTAAACAAAAATGTGTCAATGGCAAGAGATACAAGAGCAAGGAAAACATGTAAAAAGCCATGGAGAGTAAATCAAAACTGCAAACACAAACTGCCTAAAATAAATTAGACAAACATGTAAACTCTTTTCATCACCGAATAGGGATTAATGGATAGCCAAGAGAGAGAGATAACTGAAGGGTAAGAATCAGCAGAAATCATCAGAAAGGATATGAAATACTACCAAGTCAAGTACAGGCTACCAGGGGCGGATCAAGAGACGTATGAAAGGGGGGCCAAATTTTTTTTATACAATTATTTAAATATTTAACTTAATAAATGATTATTTAATAAATTGTGAATTTCACAAAATTATTTAGTATCAATTTCATGTGTAAAGCCAGAAATATGATTCAATACAAAGGAAATTAAGTAAACACTAACTCAACATTCTAACTTTTCTTTATTTTTCTCTATTAATATTTTTTTAAAAGAAATTCTTCTTACATATGAGGGTGACCCCTGACACAACGGTAAAGTTGTGTCTTGGTGACTTGTTGGTCATGGATTCGAATCCGGAAACAGCCTCTTTGCATATACAAGGGTAAGACTACATATAATATCTCTCTGCCTTACCTGCGCATAGCATGGAGTCTCCAGACAATGGGGTACATAGATATAGATATATAAATTCTTCTCACATATACAAAGAGTCTTGAGGGAGGGAGGGAGGGCAATGCCCCCCCTTGAATCCGTTACCACATGGTAATAGACACAGGTTATAAAAAATATCATGAGATCAACAAATGAAAACATAACATGGATCATTTGATTAATTGATTAACCAAACACAAGGTTTACCAACCACCAAAAAATAGCCTTAGGTCAGTTTTGCATAACAGTTGCAGCTTGCCACCCTTACTATCAATCACGAATCATCATCACCTATAAAGTTGTATTGTTATGTAATAAATCACTAATCATTACCTTAATTGCTCGCCAATGATCCAAACATTCTCGATGCACATATTTTGATGTACCTTTGCACTTACAAGGGGCTATGAAATCTCTACCTGGGTAAAAAAAAAACAAGGAAGCCAACTGAAAAAAAATATCATGATACATCCAAGCGTTGAGGACAAACATTCAATAACGAAGCTCACATAGCTGCAATACACAACACGTGGAACAATAACAGTCCCAATAGCAACTATACACATAATTGCAAAAGAAAACGCAGTTCAAATTCCAATCAAATGATCCAGACGTTATCGAATTATTCGAATACAATAATTCATTTACTTTGAATCCAAAATCAGCTGAGCTTGACCAATAACCGTGCTTCTCAACTTCACGCGATTCAAGTTGTTATAAAATAAATTGAATAAACCGGACGAGTAAAATTCGAAATCACGACTAATTTAGAATATAGAATTGAGAATAGAGTTCTCACCACATCGAAGTGCAGCTTGCCCTAACCTGAAAAGTGAAACTGAAAAATTTTAAAAGAAAAAGAGGATGAAAGTGAAATTACCGTCAGTTTCGAGACAAATTCGGCACTGGATTTGTTCGGAGGGACCGGCTTCGAGGTCGATCTCGGAAGGGTCAGCGAGGGGAAGGGGAGGAACAAGAGGAGAAGAATCTGAGTGATCGGCCATTGAAATTCGGAGAGCACAAGTGTCAAAATTAAAGGGTGAATCGAGTTTAGTTAAGGAAAACCACGAATTCTAATTCATCATCATCATCATCGTTAGCTTAGATTATAATTTAGAATAGCGGAGAAGAAGAATCTCTCACTGATCACCCTACTCTTTCTCTCTCTAGAACTGCCAAGTGCGAATTGATTTTTCAAGTTTTTGTTATCACAGACACAAAATTTACGAGACTACAGTGAAACCGGTTAATTCCCAAAACTAACCGCCAATAACAATCAAATCAGCGTTTTTACTTTTTAATTTAAAATAATATAAAATGAGTTGGATAAGTAAGATAGAATAAAAAAAGAAAAAATCATATCTTTTTTCTGTTAATAAAAATTAATATTTTAATAAAAAATTATTAATAATAACTATAATCACTTAATTTAATTACACTTAAAAACTTTTCATCCTCTTCAAAAATATATTATATAAAAATTGAACTTATATTTTTTTTTCTTCAAATTTAGTGTATATTATCGAGTTAAACATTATAACAAATTAACATTTCATCAATTTGTTAACATTTTAACAATTATTGATAAAAAAAAAATCAATTTAAAGTATTACTAGCTTAATTGTAGCTTTTCACTCTTAATTATAATTTGTGAAATTTTTCGTTATTTTTTTTACTTTTCTGTGCATTACTAAATTTGTCTTTTATTTTTAAATTTTCACGAATTTTATTCATGGGTTTGTTGGCTATTTATTAATTGGCATTAGTTGACTTTATTAACTGCTGAGGTAAATTTCATTGAACGACACTGATATGCTGGCGTCCAATTAAAGATAAAAATACTCGTTTTTTTTTAAAGTAAAGAACAAAAGGTATGAGTAAGCCTTTAGATAATAGTAAAAGTGTTAAAATGTAATTAAGTCTTTTGATAATGACAAGAGTATTGGAGATAGGGTTTTAATTCTTTGACTCTTTCTTCCCACTACCATTAAAGTAACTAAATCATTTGGTTTGCTTGATTTATAGATAAAAATGTTTATATATAATATTCATTTTTATTATTCTAATTTAAAAATAAAATTTGATATAAATATTAATAAAAAATAATAATAATAAAATGTCACAATTAGACATAGAAGTTGTCATGGAAGTTCTTTATTGAAGCTTCAACTTGAATTCTCATTAGAATCTCCAATACAAAATACTCAATTGTCCTAGTGAAAATTTTATACAATTATAGATCAAGAGAAATTGAGAAAATTCACTAAAAAAACTGGTAAAAATAGCTAAAAACACCGACCATCAGAACAGTATGAAATCATTCCAAAAAAGTACAAAAAAGAAACTTATATTAACATTCGGATCACTAAAATTATCAATAACTAAGGTCACTCGTAGAAATACATGAAAATACATTACATTGATATGTATATAATCAAAATATTTTCTTTTTCTAACCGCAATATTATTATTATTATGAAGTAGTTTCCATAAAAAATAATTATTATTTTTTATATGAAATAGTTTCTATAAAAAATAATAAATCTTTATCGAAGATCATGAATACACATAAGATTAAAAAAATTATCTTTAACACAATTTATTCCATAAGTAAAATCACCACTATTTTATCATATAATAAATAGACCACATGGACAACAAGTACCCAAAAATAAAAATAAAGTAGACATATAGACAATAAGTAAATTTAAAAAGCCAATACTCCACGAGTTTGTTTTTTTTTTTTACCGAAAAACAGAACCAAAATATCCCCCAAACTAAACTACAAATATTATCGGTTAATAAAACTGTAAACGTCCCAAAATTGTATCTTTTGGTAGTTTTTGTAGCATTTACTTCCAAGGAATGAAGAAAAGAATTATTCGTGGAGATTTTGGGCTTGGACCATCAACTCAATTTTTTTGGCTCATTATTAGTCCATTTACCATACCTTTTGAAGGAGGGAAAAGCTATTGTTATTGACACTACCAGCCATAATAATTTTACCATTTTACCATCTTTCATTTTTCCTACACCCTCAACCCTTCTTCCTTCCTCTCTCACTTTTCCTTTCTTATTTCATAACACACTCAACCCTTCTCCTTTCCTCTCTCACTTCTTATTTCTTCATCACTTTTCCAACTCTTGTCATCACTCTAGTCTCCCTCAAACCACCCAATGTGGTAATTTTTTTTAATACAATAGAATCATATTTTTATTGTGTTTAATGGAAACATACATGATTTAACTTTTTTATTTATTTTTCAGAATACAATAAAATCATGATTTCATTGTAAATTTACTAATTGTTGTAAAATATGCATATTGTGTTGCAAGTCATTTAATTAGGTATTTAACAAGTGAATAATGACTGATAAAACATAACAATGGAAATTATTTTTCCGCAAAAAAAAATACAAAATGGAAACATGTTTCTATTGTACATGTATACAACAGAAACGTACTTCCATTTTATAAAGTGCACTGGATAAAAAGATAACGAAAATACATTTTCATTGTATATTGATAGTTTCACAATGGACGTATGTTTCCATGGCGCAATTGGGGGTGACAAAAGAAAACACAACATAAATATGTTTTTATTGTGTAACTATTGATGTATAATGAAAATGTGTTTCCATCGTTTCTATTATGCATATGGATGAGAAAAAATTAACAACATTCATGACTGTATTTTTAAATTATTTTTTAACCTCATTTGCAAAACAAAACCACATTTATGTTTTGATTTATGTCATGCGGCAATTTTGGGATACCACAAAAAGTTACTCACATTGAGAGTGTCAACAGTAATTCCCTTCAAAAGAAGAGCATGGAAGTGATGGAACTCTATTTAGTATTGGGGATGCTATTCTCACACCCTAGCTTTTGTAAAATTACTTGCCTGCCCCTCCTCCCTTTCCTACACCCCACCATCTTTCCTTCTTCTTTGGTTGCACTCGAATCTGCGAAGTGGGCTTTTCTTCTTCTTACTTTTAACTGAACTTAGTCATAATTTTGTCGTATTTCCAACACAACAGAATCATAGTATTGTTTTTTCATAAATAAAAAAAATTATGATTATGTTGGTGTGTGTCTGGGTTGAGACAGTAACTTAATTCGAGATTATTATTCATGCGTATCGTGATATGATGTCATCACGTCATATATCATTCAAACTTATATCACGTCGTGATTATTGTTTTGAATTAATCATGTGCCAATAATGCTCAATTTAAAAATTATTTATTTAACGTAAAAAAATGGCAGAAAATAATGATATACTGAAAGAATATTAAGTTACTCTAAGATAGTCTCTTGATAACATTACTTTTTTTAATTAATTATTTTTAATATTAAATTTTATTATTTTAACCATTAAATTAAGATTTAAATATTTTGTTAGTTCTTATAATTTAGTTTTCTTAAGTCTTAGTTTTGACAAATTATATTTATTTTATTTTTAATCTTTAAAATATTTTAGATATTGTTTTGAACAATAGAAAAATATTATCTAAAATGTCATATGAACGAAAAATAAAATAAATATAATTTGTAAGGATTAAAAATAAAAAAAATATAATAAAAAAAAGTAAAAACTTACTAAATTACATGGCTAGAAAAATATTAAATCTTAAATTAAAGTTGGGTTAAAAAACTCATTAAATTAAAGTTAATTTTTAGTAAATAAAATATATATTTTTAGTCTTTATAACATTAGAAAAGTTTGACTTTTCACCCTGGGGAATTTGTGGTATGTTTTCAATTCTTCTAAAATTAAAATGTTATAATATGTTTCGAAGCTACGGTTGATTAAAATCGAACATACATGTTTAATGAATACAAGTTCAATTTTACATATATTTAGTCCTTAAGTGGACATTGATTATACATGTAGTAGGTTAATTTTAAATAATCCACCTTTAACTCTGGATCAAATTATGATATATTTTAATTGGTTAAATGGTCATTTTTATTTTTGAATATGTAGAGAGATAATAAATTCCTAAAACATGAAAATTCAATTTTTAATCCCTGAAAATTAAAAAAGTGCGAAAAATTCATTTATCATTTAATTTATGTGTTATCATTAATGAAAAAATCTATGTGACACATAGGGACGAAAATGTTACAAAAAATATTGTTAATATAACTGTTGAATAGAGTAGACCAGAATATCAGTAAGTTACCATTGAATCAAAATGTCTGTAATTTTTCATTTAACCAAAATGTTTGTAATTTTTTTGGACCAGAATGTCAGTATATTTCCAGTGGACCAAAATGTCAGAACCTTTTCATTGGACCACAATGTTAGTAAATTCATTCCATTGAACAAAAATGTCAATATGTTACCATTAGACCAAAATGTCAGTATTTTTTTACCAAAATATCATTACGTTTCTATTTGACTAATTTGTCATACTCCAAATTTCATTTCATTTAAAGGTAAAATATAATTTAATCTTCATTTTTTCTTCGTTTTTATCATTGCAAGTATAACATCACAATAAACACTTAAAAAAATAAGGAAACAAACATAATAATAAATATAATATAAATTAATAAACATAATCTGTTTGTTGTTAAGAAATTTCTAATGTGACAAAGCTTTATCCAAAATATGAGACTCAAACAAAAATGCACAACCATTAAGTTAATTATTACAAAAAATGAAACTCGATTTGATTTTGTCACTATCTAATGTTGTTACAATAGAAAATTTTCAAAATAAACATTATGCCACTGTACAAAAATAAACATTATAATAGTGCATCAATTATTACAAATTTATCCAAATTATAATAACTAGTTAGAACCTACTATAAATAAAAGACAAGCATATATCATATTTTACTTCTTTGAATCTTAGCAGTGGGGCAGCCTTGGTATGGGTATGAAGCTCATATAATTCGATTGGTTCATCTTATGAGATAGTACATCTGATAATATAATTTGAATTAGTGTTGAAGGCCTAACTGGAAATGGTCTAAACATAGTTGACAGTGGTGGATGTATGAAGCTTGTTTCCTACGACAATTATAAATAATGACTAATTATGTATAACATAATTTAACAATAATTAATCAGTTATATGTAAAAGTCACTCATAGCACTAGGAGTTGAAGAACTTTGAGTGGTAGTTGGAGTTGGAGCACTTCCAACATTAGGAGTTGGAGTACTTTCAAAATTAATTGGAGGTTGTTCAACTTGTGGAATAGATTAGGAGCTCTTAATCTCATCCTACAAATATGTAACATCTAACATAAATAACTTGTAAGCAATAATAAAAATAATTAATCAAATTTTAAAAAATATGTTATTGGTGTTGTTGTGGTTACATTTGAGTTACAATGTTTGTTAAAGTAATTATGTTTATTAATTAATATTATGTTTATTATTATGTTTGTTCTAACTTGTGCTTGTTTTCTATTTTTTAAGTATTTATTGTAATGTTATGCTTGCAACAATAAAAAGAAGAGGAGAAGATGATGATTAAATTATATTTTACCCTTAAATGAAACGAAATTTGGGGTTTAACAAATTAGTCAATGGAAATATAGTGACATTTTGATCCAATATTAACTTACTAACATTTTGATCCAATGAAAATGTACTGACATTTTGGTCTAAAAACATTATTGACATTTTGGTCCAATGAAAAATTACTAACATTTTGGTTCAGTAATAACTTACTAACATTTTTGTCTAATAAGAACTTACTGACATTTTTGTTCAATTTATTTCATTCACGTTGATAATTATCTTTGTGACATTTTCGTCTCCATGTATCACTTAGGCTCTTTCATTAATGGTAGCGGACAAAAGTTAACATATGAATAGATTTGTCGTACTTTTTCATTTTTGATAACTAAAATTTGAATTTCTATTTTTCAGGAACAAGTTTATCAACATTTTACACATTTAGGGACGAAAATGACTATTTACCCATTTTAATTTTACGAGGATTGAAAACATAAAAAAAAAATTAGTAGGACAAAAATCAAACTTTTTTAATTTTATAAAGATGAAAAATATATTATAGTTTATAATATATAATATATATTTTTTAAAAAGTATAATAAATATTAACTATAAATTTTTATAAATATTAAGTTAATGTTAATATATTCAAGAATTCAAATAATTAATATTTTACATATATTGGCTAAAAACAATTACATATATAATTGGTTGCATAGTTAAAATGAGTAATTGATCCAAAACCGATCAAAACCTTGTCTTAGAAAGAGAGAAAAAAAACACACTTGTTGATGTTGACAGGGAAACTTCTCGGTTCTCATTGTCAATCAGAACTTGCAAGTTGCATCTCCACAAACTGAGTTGATAATTTTTGCTTTCGACTTTAATTCGGCCAGTTTCGTGACCGTGTTTGAGGAACACAGCGAGACCAAACATACTCGCCTTTGAGGTCTTTACCCTCAAGGGCAATGATTCATATATAAATGACTAGTAACTCCAAAGTCAAAAGTTCTGTATTATTTATTTATTTTTCCTTTTTTTCGTCAGCTTGAATGACACTTGGATAAAAGGTGTTACGGATAGGCCCATTCAAATATTTAAACTCTGCAACCATCAAAAGATAGAAGATATAACAGAAGATATAATCACAACTA
>CM023958.1:1740133-1912788 GCA_013407115.1 Glycine latifolia
CAGACGGCGCCAATGTTCTGTTCGTAAGAAACAGAGGTCCAACAATGAAGTTGGATGGTTACTGTTTGATCTGAACTCTTTCTCCCTGGAAATATTTATGAAGAAATATTCCTGAGAGAATGATCACAATGCACCCGAAGAACCGAATCTGGCGTGGGGTGTGTGCACTGTGTCTAAGGAAAAGTGAGAGTTCAGAAGAGCGTCCCTTCCCTCTGGAATTCCTTACCTATAAATGTTGGCCTGGGTAGATGTAGACCAGATTCCTCCATATCCGCGTCGACATAACACCCATTTACTGCGCAATCATTGTCCTTGATTGCTCTTGATTCCGTTGTTGGATGATTGGTTGCTTCTAAAATGTTCCTGCAGACACAAATACGTTTAACCTTTAATGGGCCTTTTGAGACTTAGCCCATATCGGATGACCGTAACAATAAATATATTTATTTTTTATAGATCACAATTATTTTTTCATCCTTTGAGTATTCAATATACAATTACATCCTCGAGACTTGAATTAGAAATTATTAATTAAGTTAAACTAATTTTGATGTAGTTGATTTATGCACTTGGTTGTACAAATATAATTGTTTTTTACATATTGTGCAAATGGGTTTTGGGGATTTCACTTACTTAATATGATTTAGAAATATTATTCTTATTTCTGTAACAAAAAAGAAATATTATTATTATTACAATTTCTTCATCCTTCTAATATACTTTTTTTAAAAAGAAAAAAATATATTGAGTTTCGTTTATGATTAAGAAAAATATTTTCTAATTAAATATTAAAAAATTAAAAACTAGTCTCTGCAGTCTGCATCATCATACTGAAATGGTGTTACTAAACAAGGTTGCCTGATGTCACTACTGATAAAATCAAACGAAGATTCACTGACGCAAGAGGAAGACATCATAGAAGCAGCTATAAAAACACGTTTCTCCTCGCATAGTTTCCAGCATGCAAAACTTTTGATTACGCGAACATATATTCATTTATAAGTCTTGAACAAATGATGAAAGTAGTTAGCAACTTAGCATTCTCTTTCTTTCTTTTTTCTCTTTCATAATATGCAATGTTGATGTCCCTTACTTTCCTTTTTCTTGTTTGCCAAAATACACAACTTAGGGTTTGTTACTGTTTGGGAATCTACGAGGGAGTTTGGTTGGAAAAAAAGTTTTTAATTTTTTAGAAATTATAGGTTGAAAAACTGAAATAATGTTTGATTTGAGTGTTTTTTGTTTTCATTAACATAGAATAATAGTGAAAATATGTTTTGTTTAAAATTTAAATTTAGAAAGTATTTTAAAAAACATGACCAAAACTGAAGATAATAAATCAATATTTTTAACTTTTTTTAAAAAAGTAAAAATACCGTGATATCTTAGAATATTTTATTCTGATATATGTTTACTAAATCTTGAAAATAAAAAAAAATAAAAAATAAACATTCAAATAAAGCATTATCGTAATTTTTCATATTTAATATGCATTTTAAAAAATAAAATTCTTAAAAAATATGTTTCCTCCTAATGTTTTTCTAATAACTTTCCCACAAAGAAATGAAAATCTTACTTTTTTTTAGTTTAATTTTTACTACAGTAAAAAAATATTTTTTTATTAAATTATATAATATGATAAATAAGTAAAATAATCAATAAATACATTCATAATTTTTTTATTCTTAAAAAACTTATTTAAAAATGTTCAATATAACCAAAAAAATTTATTCATTAACATGAAATATGATTCTACCAATCGTGGGTTAAATTCTTCCATAGCCTAGAGAGACCCCAATAGCCATTCTTAGTGACAACCCACCTTGATTGTCATTTGGAATAAAACCACCAATAGGAAAAGCCAATTGGGTGTGTTTGCTTGACGTATCACTTGCCATTATTAATTATTCAAACCAACACAAAATAAGGAATATGAAAAAGAAAATCACTCGTGTCAACCGACCATTCCAAATGCACCCACCACCATCATGGTAGCTTTATACACATCATTGACACCCAGACCTAATTGCGTGCAATTATTTAAGCTTATCCAAAAAAAAATTAAAACTATTTCTTAAATGTCTTCTTTTCTTAAGCACATAATCCAATCCATATCCAATTTTATCTATTGCTTATCGTTTTGGCCATTTTTCTTTACAATTACAACAATTTTACCTTTTTTATTAGACTTAAACAGTTGGTGACGCCATTGTACCTTACAATCGCACGAGGGGAAGGTGTCCCAATGTCCCTCACAAGTACAATGGTCGCCCCTTATGCTTCATTCATTGTGTGTGCCTTTTCCGTTACACGTATGGTTCCTTCCTAGCAAATATTTTATGGATTAAATAAAGGATAGTGTTCTTCTAATCATATCCAACCTAAGGTTTAACAAACTTATTCCAAAAATATTTAATTGAGATAATTGTAATATGATTTCTCAGTTTTATTCTCGAGATTCTTATAGATATGATTTTCTCTTCAATTTTATAATAATTGTCTCTGCTTTTAACTTTCAATTAATCATTATTATGAGTATTTTATAACAATTTTAAATTATTATTGTAACTTCATTAAGATTATATATAAAAATGATTTATTGTTATTAGTCAAGAATTAGTCAAAAATCGATTGACAAAGATTAAGTTTTGTGAGAGTAATTTCGAGCCTACTAAAGAATGATGCAGAACATAGTTTTCTAATCTTAAATGCTAAAACACGAAAGATGTTTGAAGTAGATGAATGACTAATATGATACATAGTCTTTCAACTTCAAGTGTTTAAATACAAAATATTTGAAATCATGGATCGATAAACGGACAATCGAAACAATATAATCAATCATGTAAATGAATAATAATAATAATAGTCATAATCATATAAATATGTCCCAAAATTTTTGGGAGAGTAATCAAAGATTCCTGACTCAATGTAGGCCATATTGGCTAAAGAGTGTTTCCAAATTTCCATTTGAAATTAAAGCTCCTTTTTTGGGCACCTAGACCTCCTAAAGGGTACTGTAGGCGGCTCGGATCTTCACTACACCTTGTTAAATTTTCTTTGTGGGATCTCTACGTACACATTAAAAGTGATTGACAAGCTTTTTTCTTCCAACATTTAAGTAATTGTTAAAACAATATTGTTTGTCTGGTAGGCCCTCAAATAAATGGACCAGGCAAATTTTTATTTGAAAAATAATAGGTAAATTTAAAATAATCTATTAATTTATTTATTATCTGTTAAAAAATTATTAAAAAACTTTAATCTATCCATAATTTATTTCATAAAAAATATAATCCGTTCATTAGCATTTTTTTACGGATAAATATTAAGTATATTCATAATTTTATTTTAAAAATTTTATAATTATTTCCTAATAATATTTCTCATCCATCCACATTTAAAAAAAATTAAATATTATTTTTACAATTTTTTTGTTTAATTCACTTTAAAGAAACCATTTTTTATTGATTTTTCAAGATATTTTTTTTAAAACTATTTATTTCTTAAATTTAATCTATTTTGATTAATATATAAGAAAATATTATATATTTTTTTTAAAAAAAGGAATACAACTATGAAAAAATATGTTGGATAGCTTTTTATCTGTAAAGAACTTATTAGATGGTCCATGAGATTTGAAAATAAAAGAGTATAAATTGTTATTCATCCTTTTAATTATATGAACCATTCAATGATGAAGGCTACGTTGGGAGAGTTAATCATAACTTCTACCATGGGAATGTTTTTCTTGTTTGCAAGATATCATGGTTTTAAAATCATAACTTAAAGTGTAAGAAATTAAAAGAGTCTAAATTGTGAGAAGAAAAATGTGTGAAGAAAGAGATTACAAGAATATGGATAAGTTTAATTTGGATTAGAAAAGTAAGGGATAAAGAGACTGCAAAAATGTAAAAGATTTAAGTTTGGAGAAAAAAATAGGGAGAAAAAAACAAAAATGTAAAAAGATTTGAGTTTAGAGAATAAGATATTGCAAAAATGTAAGTGGTTGGAAAATAAAGTGTAAAAGACATTAATGATAAAAAAAACAAAGAATTAAAGTATTGGAATAATAAAAATAATTAATTAACAAACTAACAACTAACATTTATTAATTAAAAATATTAAAATAAAAATACTAAAATTAAAAGTGTTTAATGGTTAAGTAATGATAGTGCAAAATAATTTCACACTATCATACAATCATAAATCATGATTTGTATGACTATAAGATAATTTTGTTAAATCAATAAACTTATTATAAATAATAATTTATAATTAGATAATAATACAAAACTATTTTGAACTATCATTGCATAATTTTTTTTTAAATTAATATGGTTAGAAGAAACATTGTAAGGATCCATAAATATAAAAACATGCATTAAAAACTTAGGATATGTAAGATATTTATAATTCCCAATCCTTATTACATGGTACAAATTAGTATTTGTAGACTACTAATCTTAACTACAAATAACAACTACAAACTTATTTTAGTAACTTTCAAAATCAAAGTGGTTGATAACTTGTCTTTAAACTCTATTGTTGATTACTGTTCTAGTATCAACGCTCTCTCCAACTCTTCATTTTTCATCTTGTATTGTTAAAATTAAACATTATTTAGACTCTTAATCGAAGTAATGTGTAACAATATTTGTTAACTAAAAATAACAAACTTTGAAGAATGAATAAGGAACACCAATTAAGTAAAATTAAGCTAATATTCAAAGACTTAATGAACCTTGCATCTCATAGTTTAAACTTACAAGTGTGTCAATGGTTTGAAGTATTTTAGAATTTTATATACTTTTTATGTTGTCATATTATAGTTATAAAATATTTATTAACTTTATTCATAACTAATTATTGTAAAAAAAATTGACTTGCCGTTAATCATATATGTCTTTTCATTCACAAAGTTTAAATTTGAGACTTAATTTAAGAAATCTTAAGTTTAATTTTACTCAATCTAATGACATGTTAGTAAAATTTTATATAGGAGTCTAATAATTATAGATAAATTAGAGTTTAAAAATACACATTCAATTGCCTATAAAATAACTATTTTTCTTCTTACTTCTATATAGTGTAATTGCATAACTGTTTCTTCTCAAGAAGATTACGATGTTTAAATGTTTGTTCAAAATATAATGTACGAGTTCCAAGATAAATTTAATGATTCAGAAACTTTGTTTTGCAAAAAGAAGGACTTGAATACTTTCGTAAACTTCATTTTACCCTAAAAGTCTGTTTGAACAATAAACACAAACATTTACTACCTCAATATTGCCTTTCCTTAAGTAGCAAGTTATTAATTCCTTTATTTTGCAAGTGAATACGTTTCATATTGCATGTTTTGACTTGGACTAATGGACTTCTCCATGTTGACCAAACTCTTAAAAACAATCTGGATTCTCATCTTGCGAAATTGATTTCAATCGATTCCTCTCTATATTTTTTCTTTACTAAATTATATTGACAGCTGTATATATATTATGTAACATAAATTTTATGACCCAATTATCTCAATTAAATATTTTTGGAATAAGTTTGTTAAACCTTGGGTTGGATATGATTAGAAGAACACTATCCTTTATTTAATCCATAAAATATTTGCTAGGAAGGAACCATACGTGTAACCGAAAAGGCACACACAATGAATGAAGCATAAGAGCATCTTTAGTGATAGATATCAAATTAGGATCTTAGACTACTTTTTGGTAGACCCCATATTATCAAATAAGATTAAAGATCTCTTTCATTTTTTTCTTTAATGGTAGATCTCATTTTGAGATCTTAAGGAGAGAGAAAAAGAAAGAAAATTTATTCTTTTTTGAGCAATGTGCATATCTTAAGAGATCTTCTACAAGAACTCATCCTCTATGTTGGAGATCTCCTCAACTCTTTTATTGGGAGATCTAGTGAATATCAGATCTTAAGCTCAAGATTCTTGCTCAAGATCTTGCACTAAAGATAACAAGAATCAAACAGTAAAAATATATAAAAATAAGATTAAGTAATTAATATCCCTAAAATTAAATCAGATAAATTAAAATGGTTTGTATATTGCTTGATTGTTGACTTTTTGGGGAAAAAAGCAAAAAGTAAAGGAAACCGGGGATTTTGTCCATTTCTTCGAGAACTGTAAGAGCTTCCTGTCACTAGGAAAAATTAAGCAACAAAGAGAACAAGTAAAAGAAAATGGCAAAGAAAAAAGTGTGAATTGTTAGTTGCGGAATGTTGGGCCTACTTGAGCTGTTCGGCTAGAACAGATATTGCTAGAACAAAAAAGAGTACCAAAGTAGATTTGGATTCCGAAGTTAGGAAAGAAGGTTATTTTAAAGTGGC
Source organism: Glycine latifolia (assembly GCA_013407115.1). Classification (NCBI taxonomy): domain Eukaryota; kingdom Viridiplantae; phylum Streptophyta; class Magnoliopsida; order Fabales; family Fabaceae; genus Glycine; species Glycine latifolia. The sequence continues at coordinate 1,746,485 of CM023958.1, forward strand.
AGGCAAATGTAAACTTGCAATAAATTAAAGAAAAGGGAAAGAACCTTAATATGGAAATGTCTCACCGGTGACATTGTGTATATTTGTATCAATGATAAAAATTTTAAATAGAATTGATTTGGATTAAAATTAATTTTAAAATAATATGATTTATGTTTAAATATTTTATCATAAAATCAAGTTAAAAATAAAATTCAGTACAAAATATTTAATCTACTTCAAAAGTTACTCAAATTATTTCAACCTATAATCAATTATAAATTACTCTCCAATATAAACTCAAACATATAAAAATGTATCGAAAATCAATTTTACACTCACAACCAATTCTTTGACGCAAACCAAAAACTCACTATTTTTTAAGACATTATTATATAAATCTATGTAATCTTTTGGGAGTAGTTCAAACAAATCTATCTGGACCAAATATGGACTTAAATTATCCTCCGGGTGTGAAGCAGTACTTCATATCATCAAACAAATGATAGTCATTGCATTTCCTTTACCTTTATTATTAGTAAGAAATTTCTATTAGCACTTTTTCCTTTTTCTCCTCTTTTTAAGATAAGGTTTGTAAAAGATTGTTCAAACCAAAATCATAACGAAAACTTCTGTGGGTTGGGTCTACAATCCTGTAAATTCACGGAAGCAACAACATTTTTATCACTTTCAACTATAATATTTGCATATGCATGGGCATTTTCGCATTACCCAAATTTCTTTCATTTTTTTTTTTGTTGTTTTGGTTTTTGGTTTACGTTTGGTTGATACAAGTATAGTAAACAACCGATGGATCTTGCACAAAAAAATAAGAAGTCGTATCCCATAAGAAGGGAACTGAAAAATGTGTGATGATCGTCAAACTCGTCCCAACATGATCTGAAAGGCCAATATGTATCACAAACTAGGTCTGTGGTTTGTGGTGATTGCTTATTAAAATATCAAACCAAAAGACAAAAGGGACAAAGAATGACATGTAGATAACAACTTAGCGAGTCAGTTTTGAACCCTTTTGTCTCAATGGACAAGTTTGTGCGCGTTGCATAGCGTAGCATTAATTAATGTGGATTTTAATATATCCTACACGCTACATCGATCATATAGATTCTAACTGGTTTAGGTACCTTTACATGATTTTTTGCGAAATAAGATTATGTAAACAAATTTAGATGGAGAAGTACTATTGTATAAGAAAATATTTATGAGGGAAGTGTAAGGATGTGGTCTTTCCATGAAAAAAGAAGATGTGGGGCTGATACAAACTCTTCGTGTGTGTATTTCATTTCTTATATGATTATGTCATTTAAAAATAATATAAAATATCATATTACATTTAACAAGTATTTTAACATATTAAAAGTGGAAGGATTGGTTGAGAGTGTTTTTTTAATTTATAATAAGTATCATTTTTACACTAAAATGTTCTTTTTTGCGTGTGCTTTAGTCAAGCTCTCTCCCTCTCTCTCTCAAATTTCATAAAATTTGTGAATTAGTCAATTTCGTTTTAATTATTATATTGCCCTTTTCAATTTCTTATTAATTGATTACATTGCATGTAATTTATGTAAATATTTAAATATAATAATAAACTTAATTGTATAAAAAGTAATTAGAAATTTGTATACTTACATGCAAAAAATGTATTAAATAAATAATATGAATTTAATTAGTATTAGAATGATAAGTGGATTTGAGCGTAATGGATACGCAATATAATCACTTATATATAAGCTTTTTATTTAATGGTATAGGTACTGAACTGTAGTATAGCCCTCATCCAGCATCTATATTAGCCCCTATATATATATAATAAATATAGTTATATAATAAATTATTTATCATATTTATAATTAGTTTTAAAATATTTTAGATATTTTTAAATAAAATAAAACATTTTACTTTTCATTTTTTTCAGTTCATAAAAAAAAATTATATGTAAAAAAACATTTCTATTTTAATAATTTATATATAAAAAGACACATCGAAAAGAAAATATATTACATGAATAAAATACTAATAATAGGTTCGGATACATACCCATTTGAGTATAATATAAGTATGGATTTGTTTTGGAAGGCTGAATCATGATGCTAAAGTTAAACATTGCTTTACGCATAGATATGAAGTTAGATAAATATTTTTCTTGAATGCGGATATTCGAATGGATACAGTACACAAATAGCTAGCCTTACTAATGATTTGACATATTATTATTAAGTAGTACCATTTTCTACTACATTTTAATTACTGAAAGAATGATAAATGTGGTAACATATCAATAAACATTGACGTAAAAAAAATCAATACGCATTTAATATTATGCTTAGGGTGCACACCATTTAACTAATCTCGTTAGATACTTGCTTAGTGCTTTAGATGCTTTGATTTTATTAGGCACAAATGCTTTTGGAATTTGGTATATTTATCGTGGAGGTCAGGTCAATGGTTAAAAAAGTGGAGTGGGATGCATCGAATCACTAGCCTAGTAGCCCAATAGAAGTAATCAGCATTTCGAAAGTCTCCATTAATATTCCAATTCCTTAGCCTATCAAATATCTAATCTAACATAGAGACGTAAGGATCTGCCAATTCTGATCATAAGAATCAACGCAAGTATTCGATTTCAACAATAATAATAAGATGGGAATGCATAGGTACAAATGTTCGTGTATTAATTTGTTAACTAATAATTTAAATGTCATGAAAAGCAATGCATAAAACCAGCCAAATGTTAGGCTGTGTGTATAATGTAAGACACGAAAAAATATTGAAATGATTAGGTTTTGTCCAATCTCGTGTGAAGGTATGACGTCCCCTTCTACTCTAAACACTCCACACCACCCTCACTTAATCATATAAAACTCATAATTTCTTGACTTTCTAATATTGTTGGTGGTGCCGTGTTAGTGCCCGCATTCTATTTAAGTTATCATTTGTAAGTAATTTCGTGGATGGTGACAGCAATAATAACTTATACTAACAACTAAGAACTATAGATACCACAAATAATTAAAATAAAATAAAAACAACCATGAAATATTAAATGATGGTATGCTACATTATTACACAGTATAATACTATATGATATAAATGTAGTAGTGTCAACCTGTCAGCGTTGTAAATTTATAATACTATTTGATTCTTACAAATAAATAAAAAATTAACAATGCCGGCGTTGATATATTCCGGTGGCGTTGAAACAGTGAAGGGAACAGTGATAGAGTCGTGGTCTACCTGGTGCGCACATTAGCCATAGTGGAAACATGACGATGACTGCGACACTTGGTATGTGAAATATATTTGACTCTCTGTAGCTCAACACAACCAAGCATTTAACAACAAAAAAACAAGTTCCACTCTCCAATAACAAGACACAAAAGTCTCCTCTGTTCTAATAAATTTTTATTTTGTTATTTCTATCTATTTGTATATACATAAATACATAATGTAACCCCATTTAAAAATGGTGGGCTACGTTTCCATTTTTTATTATATAATAAAAATTGAAGCTAGAGGCTGTCTTTGAAAGCGTCGTCTTCTGAACCAACGCAATGATGGAATGGAAGGGTCTTGCGTTCTTCTGCGGCTCTGATAGATAGCTAGCCATGTTGGCATGAAGATTTGAGCGGGAAAATAATAAGACAACATACATAACGTTTTCTCAAAGTGGCTTTTTTTTTATCATAAGGTTTGGCTTTTTAGTTTTTATTTTTCAGTTTTTGTGGATAATTCTATTAACTGTCAAGGGAGGAAATTGGTACAGATCAAAGTTTGGTTGTACTTTGCCAACTAAATATTATGACATCAATAGATACTTAGATAGATAGATGCCTTTATTTATCTTTGTTTTGAACTACTATGATTACTGGTACTTTCTTCTGGCAGTTGTTACTTAAAACTTTTGTTGTCTTTGGAAAAAGGGTACGAAAAAAGGTAAAAGGGGCTGCTATTTAGGATTTGGTTGTGTTCCTATGTTTGCGAAAAATGATGAGGTGGTTTTGTTGCCTTATTAATGGGAAAATCGTACTATAGATTCTGTTGCATAGGCGTTGTCTGTGGCGGTTGTCGTACAAACGTGGCCGAGGTGGAGGAAGAAACTAAAACATGGTTTAATTAAATGAATTATCCGTTTATTTTGTGCTTCTCTTTAGCTTGTGATGTCTGGTTTTTTCTTGAGATTTAGGTTATGTTTGTTTATCGTGGATTGTTAGATATTAACTAAGGAATTTCACTCTTCGTCTCTCTCATAGTGGCAATTACATGATCTACTCTGCTACCTTTTTACGTCTTTTTTTTGCTTCTTGCTCCTGCTACCCTTCTATTCTTAGTTTCTCTCTTCTTCTTTTTTCCTTTAGTTGTTTCTGTTATTAATTTTTGAAGTGAATGTGTTTGGCTTGCAATCTTCGATGCATTTTAAGATTGATTGAGCTTTAATTCATCTTCTTTTTGGTTTTGCCTGACGGCAGTTTGCCAGCACTGATCAGTTCTTAGAGCATGAATTCAGCATCCCCGCAGTTCGTTTCCTCAAGAAGGATGAGTGTGTACGATCCGATCCACCAGATTAGTATGTGGGGAGAAGGCTTCAAAAGTAATGGAAATTTAAGTGAAGCTATGCCTTTAATTGATGAGACAGACATGAAGTTTGATAGTCAGGTGCAAGTCTATGAAATCCGTGTTTTGTTTCATTGGCAAATAAAATTGCCTATTTTGCCTAGTAACCAAATTCGTTTGTGCTGTTAAATACCCAGTCAGAGGATGCTTCACATGGTATACTGGGAGAGCCTAATAAGTATGACCAAGAAGCTAACAAACCTACTGATAAGGTAAGAGCATACTATGCAAACTCGTTTCCTCTTGCTCTATCTCTTCCCCAAACAAAATAAAAGAAAGAAGGCTTATTTTCTGGTAGTGTTTTGTTAATTAAAACAACATATACTTCGATACCGCTGAGAGCGGATGTAAATTCTGTCTCATACCCACATGGTTTCTAATACATTCTGTCAGTGGGTTTTCCCTGACTTCCATTAGAAAAAAAAACTATATATACTTAGGAACTCTTGAATGCTTCCTGCAACTGAATTGTCAGCTCAACTTACCTGTAAATGTAGATGTAGATAATTTTGAGCATTACAATTTATTTTTTCTTTCGTTGGGACATTTGTCTGGCATCAAAATGTTTTTTTCATCAAATATGTTGTCATTTTGAAGCTTCAAGTCTTATTCTGTAGGCTGTTGTTGTATAGTGTAATGAAGTAATCAATCCATTTAGAGTTATGGACAGCGTTATTATTGGGAATGTTTTGGCATGGCAAATCACAGCCTTTTCACTTTTCTTTCCCCTTCATCTTGAGCTTTATGTATACAATTAGGGTGACAATGACAAGTACGTTAGTCCTTCCATTTTGGACTTTGAGGAATCTGTATTCAGTTTGGATGTATGGCTTGGATTCATACTCTCTTTTATGCCTATATATGGTGGAAACAAATAGGAATCTAATATGGTCAAACATGCAGATACAAAGACGTCTTGCACAAAATCGAGAGGCTGCTCGTAAGAGTCGGTTGAGGAAAAAGGTTTGAATGAATATACATTGATACATTGTCAGACATGCAATTAGTGTTTAGATATACTAATGTTCATGTGGTTGCTGATATTGCCTTACAGGCCTATGTGCAGCAGTTAGAATCAAGTCGTTTGAAGTTGATGCAGTTGGAGCAAGAGCTTGAACGTGCAAGACAGCAGGTATGGGGAAGATGAGTTAATATACTTGTAGCTTCTCTTGTGGATCACATTATGTTGATCAGCATCTTCCTTCCTTTCCCTCTTTCTTTAATATCTAAAGGCAACAAAACTGCAGGGAATGTATGTAGGTGGTGGGTTGGATTCTAATCATCTGGGTTTTGCTGGATCAGTAAATTCAGGTTGGTTTGTTATTATGCTACTGCTGCTATATATTTGCATTGCACTTGGAGTTTTTGTGTCTTGTTATTCCATCTCTTGGTAACTTGATGGTTTCGTTTTTTAAATTTTTCTTCTGTGGTGAAATCAGTTTTTCCAAATGTGCTTAAATCTCTTACTATTGGACATCTAAAGACTAAAGTCTTCTTTGTGTCTGCCATCTCAAAATATTCAGAAACATTTACTCTAGTCCTGTGCCAACCCTTTGGTTTCAAATAATAATCAGTTTTGTAATAGAATCCATTATTTTTCTTCCAAATATCGAGAAAGTGGCAGAATGTTTAAAGTCTTGATATATGCCAGTTGGAGAATTATTTATATGTATCTTTCATGATACCTGCTGCCAAGCTAGATTATCAGGTCTCATACATTAAAATTGCTATTCCTTTTCTTTGTTGGATGTTGTACAAAACCATAACTAAACTGTTGGTAAGTTGAGAAAAAATTGTGTTCCATAGACATATCTTGATAGTGTCTTATATTAGCCCCTAGACAACTTTTGGGAATCTTATTGGCAATGCAACTATTGAATTGGTCAGAATTTTTCATTGTGCTATGTAAGCTTAAGTTAGTTTTTGATTGATGTAATATTGTTCTTGGTTTTCCATGAGTATCTTTTCTTCTTGTGTTATACTCTATTTTCCAATTTGTTCTTGCATTCTAATAATGTCATATTTGCAGGAATTACAACCTTTGAGATGGAGTATGGACACTGGGTGAATGAACAAAATAGACAAATCACAGAACTGAGAAATGCTTTAAATGCTCATATTGGTGACGTAGAGCTCAGGATTTTAGTAGATGGTATGATGAGCCACTATGCCGAAATGTTTCGCATGAAATCAGCTGCTGCCAAAGCAGATGTTTTCTATGTTATGTCCGGTATGTGGAAAACAACAGCTGAAAGATTTTTCCTATGGATTGGAGGCTTTCGCCCCTCTGAGCTTCTTAAGGTGATGCCTCATATTTAATAAACGAAAGTAGTTAAAAATGTTATTCATAGAAATATAGAATGTGTAGATCTAAATTCAGTCACTGTCTTTGAGGACATCTCTCATTATTATTGGATTTTAATCAATAACTTCTACTGTCTTTTTGAGAGAGAGAGAATGGGGGAAATTTGAAACTGCATTCATTTATTACAGTTTTTATACATTAGGCAAGATTTACTCAAATGCTTTTGGTACTTAAAATGGCTATCACTCAGTGTCAGTGATAGTCCCAGAGAGCTGGGTCCAGCAAGAGGTGATATTTTAGATTTAGTCTTGACTTCTTGCCTTGGTCAAGAATTGCATCTTCACACCTGAGTTTCAAATTTTAAAGAAGGGATTTATTGAGATACTAGATGAATTTGAGATTATTTCTATTGCGTGCTGTACGCTTGTAATGTAGTATGGTGCTTGCTGACAACTTTATTTTAAGTGCAGGTTCTTGGTCCCCTGATTGAACCCCTGTCGGAGCTACAACGTTTGGATATCTATAATCTTGGACAATCATGTCAACAAGCAGAAGATGCCCTTTCACAAGGTATGGACAAACTCCGGCAAACACTTGCTGATAGTGTAGCAGCTGGACAGTTCATGGAAGGAACATATATTCCACAGATGAATTCTGCAATGGAGAAGTTGGAAGCTCTGGTGAGCTTTGTGAACCAGGTAGATATCCTGTTTTCTTGATAGACATTAGTTCTCAATTTAGTAAAATTTTCCTTTTCACAACTTGCCATGTTAATCAATGGATGCCTCCTGCCAGTTGCAATTTTTATCCAGATGTTCTGTTAAAAAAAATCATGTATGTGTTCTGGTAAATGTACTTTCTAAGCCACATGTGCTTATTTGTGTGCTGTCTCTCTGGCTCTACTCACTATAGATTCAAAATAGAAAAGCAACAGTATAGGGTGCTTTAAATATCATGATTCTATGTCACATGAAATAGGAACAGATGTTTGGTTATTTTAAATGTATAGTTTTTTGGGTTGAGGGTACTGTTGAAGTTATTTGAAGCTATTAATCTTGTAAAGTCCACAAATATTTTATATCTAAAGTAGTTGTTAAACATCATTCTATAAATTGTTTTATGGTGCAATTGATTTTAAATTTACTTTTTGAATGTGTAAAACCCATAATTTGATTTGAAGTAGATGAAAAATATTTCATAAAATAAATTCCATTCCTAAATTCTTAGCACAGATACTGAAACTGAAATATTTTTCATTCTAAATACATCCTCAGTAGAAATGGAAATCAACAATTGAAACAATCAATTCAAAGTTTACATAATTAGTGGTTTATGATCTATTTTCAGCATCATCTAACGATTTGGAGGCAAGTCATTGCCGTAGGCATTTAATTTCATCTATTACATTAGCTGTGACTTGCGGTTCACTTCAAAACCTTTACCCATTCATCTTGGTCATTGATAGTGCTTGCTAGCCAAATTTTTATTTAGCGTTACCAACTTCCCATTTAGCATTTAGGTCGATTCACTGAGGATGCCTATATAGTGTAAATGCTAAGGTCATAAAGTACAGTGATGGTTAATGAATGATACATTAACAGAATCATTTTTGAAGATCATTAACTGCTATATGCACTACCAATTTACAACTTCAAAAAGTTTTAGCTTGGCTAATGACATTAGAGATTTAACCATGCTCTATGTGAAACAGGCTGATCATCTTCGGCAGGAAACCTTGCAGCAAATGTCTCGAATACTTACAATCCGTCAGGCGGCTCGATGCTTGCTTGCTTTGGGGGAATATTTCCAACGCCTGAGGGCTTTGAGCTCACTGTGGTCTAATAGACCTCGTGAACCTGCTTAGTCTCAGAACAAGGTTACAAGAGCGCAAACTCATAACATGAACGTGATGTGATGATGAATATGGGTCAGTTTCTTTGGCCAAGAGCATCAAAACCATGTATCATGTGAGGTCCAGGTTGCTCACATTTTTCCTGCAGCTTTGCGTTATGGAGAAGTTGTAAATATGACTGCTAGCTCATTTTATGCATACGAGTTTGTAAATAAATTAATTTTGGACGCATGGTGTATATCGGATTGTTGCAAAAATGAAATATTTAGAATCTGCCATGAGTCTGTGGAAGTTGGTCATGTAGAATTCGTATGATGTTATGTTGTGTGTTTTTGAAAATGAATCGACTCTAGACTCTCTTAGTGGACATAATTTATTATTTGTGATTGCTAAGAGTAGTTTGTTAAAAATCAGTTAGTTGTTATTAGTTTGTTAGAAAGTTGTTAACTCTAATAAGCTCTATAAATAGAGCATTCATACAGTCTTATTGTATCTTTTATTCAATCACCTACAAAATGATTTTATATGATACTCTTCTTCTCTACTCTGATCTTTATGGTGTAAGGCCACAATATTTTGGTGTTACTTGTCTCTTTCCTCGAAAATCTGATATTGATAGTGCTCAACAATATTTATCATAAATTTCATTTTTCTTGGATGGATACTTGAGTTTCTGTCCAAGATGCAGAGTGAGAAAATATTAACGTGCTGAAGGTTTTACGTTTTCATTTGATTTTCTATATATACTTATATTGGGAAACCAAGCATACACACCAATCCACTTATTCACATTCAATTTATATTGTCAATTGTTTACAGGATTTTCACTATGCAATGGGATGCGCAGCTACCAGGATTTGTTTCCTTATAGCAAATTGGTATGGTGATCCACTTGTAGATAGCATGATATATAATCATCTTGATTCCAGACAGAACCTCACAACTTAGATATATCATAGTCCAAAGCATCTACAACAAAATCTGCACATCAGGAAGCCAGTCAGTGAACTTCAACAAAGAATCTGAACTCCACAACTTGGTTGAAGAGAGCCAGGACAGAATTATTTATATACCTGCATCATCTTTGGTGAAACACATTGGTGGCTTGATCCTAAAAACATTTCCATGCAGCCCTCCTTTCCCATCTAGAATACCGAGCTCTACAATTTATAGGAGTAAACAGTTACTATGTTTTGTAGAAATTAAAGCTTCATATGCAATTTTTTTATTCAACCAAATTTCTTACCTCTGAATCTTTCATGCAAAGCTGTTGTTTCAGCCTTTGCAGGTGTCTTCTCTTTTCTATCGGTGACAAAGCCTCTTCCTCTTACATCTCCAATGATTGGCCAAATATATAAAAATAATCAACAAAATTGTGGCAAATGTATGCTCTCTATAATGAAGCATCATATAGATACCTAAGAAAAGGAAAATGTATCATAAAATAAAAAAATATCACAAAACGAAAACATGAATATTTCTGGGATATAAGATTCAAGATAACCATACTGTCATGTACTTGCATCATAGATCTTAAACGCTGTATCAAGTGAGAACCAACATCAGCACAATGAGATTGACGCTTCTCCTTGTCAAGTACTCTGAGCACAGCAAGTCCCCCAGCAGAACATACAGGGTTCCCTCCAAAAAGTATTAAATTGAAGCTTCTGGGCCATCACACTTGCTATTTCTGGAGTTGTAACTACAGCTGCTAATGGCAAACCATTGCCAATACCCTGATGCATATTAACATGAGGTACAAATCATACAATGGAATTCTAGAAAAGGTATATGAGAGGCACTTCAACAAAATTGGCCCTATCTGAAGGTAATGCTAGAACAAATACATAGTATAGTGAAGGGACACAAACAAAAAAAAATGAAGCTAAAAACCATAAAAGGATAAACATTGAAGTTATGCTTAAGAGTTATACAGTGAGAATGCAACAAGTGAAAATAATTCATTTAACATTCAACTATATAATGTTTAAGATTGATTTACTTAAATCGAATCTTAATTATCTATTTATAATTGTATCATCAAATTAGTTCATCTAATGGGAACATGCTCTCATCTTACATGCTTCCTATATGCATAAATAATAATGAACCTCACAGCAGACTGATGTTGCACTCAAGTGCATTATTAAGGTGTCATTGTATCCTGCAACTAGTTAACACTTAGAAAGAAGAGGTGAGGGTCTAGACCTTTGCCATGGTAACTATATCAGGAATGACACCGTGTCTCAAATCCCCAAAAATGACTTCCTGTGTGCGCAAACCCACATTGCACTTCATCAGCAATGCAGACTCCTCCAGCTTTGTGTATAATGTCATATGCCAGTTTAAGGTACCCGGGTGCCAGTTCAACTGCTCCTCCAGCTCCCTAGAAGAAGCCATGACACGAGAAAAAAGTACAAAGGAAAACCACGCTATGTTGTGGCTATAAATATTAAATACCACTCTGAAGTTTAGAAATTAAACATGAAGGATGGATTATGCATGCCTGAATAGTTTCAGCTATAAATCCAGCAACTCTTCCTGAACTGCCATAGTCAATATGATCTCGCAATTCTCTGGTGTACCTATTGGCATCTGAGCCAAAGACTCCGCCGTATGGATCAGGATTCATGACATGATGAACTTCTCCCTTAAAGAGTTAAATATTGTTAAAAAAAAAAATACAATTAGCACTTCCCCATCTTTAGTACAAAGTTAATCCATCGTTCACAATGATATCGTTACAACTAGAGTAGCATGGATTACGTTACAATGATATAGTACATGTTTGTGTATGTTTTTGGATACATATATGCACGTGTTTGTGTGTGTGGACAAAACCTCTGGTGTTGGGTATTTCCACGTGTACATAGCGGTGAGTCCAATTGTGTTGGGTATAATCGTACCCTCAAAGTCAAATGCAAAAATGTAATCAATCAAACACGAGAGGAGAGACATAGAAAAGAACACAAAATCAATTGTTTAATGTGAGAAAACCTTTCTTTAATCTGGAGAGGAAAAACTCACGGGACACTGGTCCAAAATCAAATATCCACTATAACAATAATCGGTTACAATGAATCAAGTACATCAAGGTGGTGGTACACTCAACCTCTCAAACAATGGTGAATATCAAACTCTCTAGAGTGTTTCGCTCAAACTCTCTCTAGAGATCTCTTAAATTGCAAAGCACGAAGCTCGCTCAAATGTGCACTCAAGAATGTCACTTGAAGCTCTCAAATATGCGGAATCTCTCACACAGTCAAACGTCAAACGGTGGAGTAATCTCTCACGCTCAATTTCTCAATTTATGTGTTAACCTAATTTCACCCTCAACTAATGTATTTATAGTGAAAATTAGGTTTGGGTTTTTAGAACCCTCAAATGGGCTTGGGCCAGCATTAGAGGAGTAAGCCCGATCCAACAAATTGTACTAGAACTCCCTCCATGATATGCATTCCTTAAGGAAATCATACCCATATTACCAGTGTATAAATGGGCCATCAGCATCGGCAAGTCATTTGCCTCTGAACCAGAATTTAAAAAATAAACAACCTGCAAATATAAATTGCTTAGTTGAACATCATGTTCCATATTGATTGAATGAAATCTAGCACACTATAAAACCGAACATTGCTTTTCACCAATGCCAAATTTGGTATGTCACATTACAATATGAGTCTAATATTTATGTATTATAAAACATTTTTACACTATCATCTAATCTTAAATTCACTTTTTGAATTATCTTAAGATAATTATTTTGTCAACAAACTTACCACACGTAGTGAATTATGATTGGATGTCCGCGTAAACCTTTATACATCATTAGTGTATAACCTATTTCTCTTACATTATTTATCATTCTTCATAGACATTAAATTGGCAAAGGGTTTATAAAATTTGTAAATATTTATGTAAAGAGAAATAGATATAAAATATTACAAAATTTTCATGGGACTAGATCATGTGAAAAATTAATGTAAGAGGATCATTCCCTTGTTTGGATATACTAACTGAAACACAAATTATGATGATAAAATTGACCTTAAGGTTTTCAGGCATTTTGGATGCAAGGCCTCGGCAAAAATCAGCTATTGCATGGTGTAGATATATGGTTGTTGTATGCTGCAAGAGTTTACTTTGCTCCATTATAGCATTCAAAACTTCAGGATGGCAATGTCCACAAGAAATAGTAACTATTCCAGCAAAAGCATCAAGATAACGCCTGCCATTCTCATCAAATAGATATTGCATCTTGCCCTCCACAATGTTGAGCTATATAAACCTAAAAAAAATTGTTAAAAATTACAAAAATATGTGGGACTCTTTTCATATTTAATAAATTTTATTTGTAATTTTGTAATCCTCAATAATTTTTAATGGAGTCAGACAAAATATATTAAAGATGTGCGCTATAACTCCTCCTTAATTATCGGTATCGATGATGGGATTAACATATGATAGTTCTTGTGGAGACTCACTTTCAAATAAAATAACAACTATTTTTACTTCATTTCTTTGACTCAATTTTCAGAGAAAATAAAACTAAGTGAACATAGAGAAAAGGTTAGCAACTTATCATAATATATATAGTAACTGATATAAGATTGATTAATTTGGGAGACTCACAGGTTTCTGATAGAAGTGGAACAAGGAAGGCCCAAGGAACTTTTTCCATTTGGCAAAAACTTCATCAGCCAAAGGTCCTTTGTATGGTCGTGGCTTGTAATCAAATGGTGAAAGCTGAAAACCCCGAGCAATATCATGATCACTTGTTGCAGTTGAAGTGCTTAAACAAGAAGAAGAACCACAAAGCCTCTTACAAACACCACTGCTTCTCTTCACCATCGCCATGTGTAAACCACCTTTTACTAAACACTACCTACACCTTTATCTCAAACTCGATCATCCATTTTGTAATGTTTTGCATGCCATGTCTCACGAATAATTGACATGGAATCTTGTTAATTTGGATTAGCTAACTTTCAAAATATATTATGCGGTAATTCATTTTATTTAAGTAACTTTCAAAAACTTCATCATTGGTTTCATCTATCATCAATCCCAATTAACTTGGGTTAAAAATGTTGTTAATGTTGATGTTGAATGTAATAAATGATAATCTAAAGTTTAATAATTTTTTAAGTCATCTATTAGATATATATTGCTTTCCATGATTGAGCTAGCAAAAAAGAAAACAGTAGACTGAATAATGTGGTTTTATTGCCTTTTATTCCCCACTTGTTTGTTTCGTATGATTACGCCGTCCATCATCGCATTTTATAATGAAAAGAACTTAAATATGATAGTATATAATCATATATATCATATAATGAGTATAAGTGCAATTGAAATTGATCGCCCAACTACAACCATCGTCCTGATCTCTAAATAATTTTCTGAAGGAGAGGGCAAGAATGCTTTGTCTCATCTATCTTCTTAGCATATTAAAGGGGGGTTTTATTAATAAAAGAAACACGCCTATTGATATAGATCATGTGATTGAGGTAAACAAATGTGAAATGTTTAAGTGAATGTTATAATTATAGCTTTAAAAAATCATGCAGTCAATAATCACTTAAAAAATCTTAGCATTTAGCAGTAGAAGAATAATGTAAAGGAAAACTTGCATAGATGAGAACAAGCAGTGTAGTTGTTGTACTTGTAGAGACTTGAGATAACCAGAAGCCAAATTGTGTAGATTTTTTATTCCCATTAATAAAATACAGCAAGCAGTATAAGAATCATGTAAAGGAGAAAACTTGCATAGATGAGATGAAGATATCACAACATCAATGAATTATCTCAAAAGCCTGCAGGAAAACCACCCTTTCTTGGGTCACTCACTGCCACAAGCTTTCCATTTCCAATCCCTTTATTTTGTCTGGACGGCACAAAGTTGTCTAGAACAATAAATTGGCAAATAGTCCCACCGGCAAGGCCCTTTAGGACATGACCCTTACTTTTAAGGGCTTCCCTGATATCAGCAGGAAGTTCAAAGTGGTCACCGAAAACAGTTGTCCAATTCTCATAATTAACCACGTTGGGTAGTAGCTGCATTAAACAACATGGCGAGTTTCTAAATTAATTAGTGATGGACATGTTGAGATAAGTATGCAGTCACAATCACAAAAGAGAAAAATATCAGAATAACAGTAGCAACATAAAGACAAAATTCTTATTACTTGAAATGAACCAGGAGAAACAGTTTGCGGGTACAAAAATATGGATTCAAGTTAGAAGTTTTAAATTCTAATAAGTTGTAACACTTTTCCTTGGTTTTAATGCTGCCATTCATCATATATCTATAACTGTCTCTGTGTTTGGAAGTATTTATTACAGTTTATCTTGTGACATAAGTATTTATGTAAGTATTTGGGAAAACTTATCAAAATAGCTTATGATTTTGTCCATAAGTTGTTTTTAGCTTAATTCAATTTGTTCTCCAGTATAATTTATGAAAACAATTTACAACTTATGAAAACAGTTTAGTCATATTTCCTCTTGAATTATAGAAACAACTTATACATAATCACCTAAATGACAAACACTTGTCCAATAAGCACATAATTAAGTTGTTTATCAGTTTGTGCATATCAGAGCTTACCAATTAGAGGCAGAAAAAACAAGCAACCCCCCAAAAAATTTAAATACAGTACCTGATGATAGACCCTTGGAGCCGTTACAGAAGAAAAAGGATCCAGTCCTTTAACGAAGTGATTCAAAAGAACTTCTGCAGTTCCACCAATGATGAAGGCACCTCCACTTGCACCTACTACAGCTTTTAGCTTCCCATCCTGTATAGGCATGGTAGGAAATCATTGCAAATAAAGAATATGAGTTCTTTGAATTAATAATAGTGAAAGGATTTCATAACCATTGCAATCAAGATTTATTCTTTTGTATGCTTGACAAGAGTGATTGTGTTATTTAATAAAGGTTAAATTACTCAGTTGGTCCCTAAAATATCTGAGAATTTTCAAGTAGGTCTCTAAACTATTTGTTTTTTAATTAAGTCCCTAAACTAAAAAAGTGGATCCTCAGATTTTTATGGAAGCTTGAAATGGTCAGTAAATTATAATTTATGACGGTTTTAAAACCCTAGTTACTCACTTAAAAAAATCACATGATCAAGAACCCAATTAATAAATTTTAGTTTAAAGATCTACTTGAAAATTCTCAAATAGTTCAGGTAGGGGCGGGGCAAACTTTCTCGGGGCCCTGTTTAATATTTCCCTTTTTTAGAAAACGGGACCCTTAATTGACAATTTAAAAATAAATGACTCGTTTAAATAAGAAAAATATTTTGCTCAATAAATATTACCAAAAAGTATTGAAGTTTGAAGGTTTTTTTTTTAAGAGAGTAAAAAGTGAATTAAGAAAGGAGGAGAGAGAAAAAAATTGGATGTCTCAGGAAATATAAAAGTAGTAGAAATTGTTGTTGGTGGGAATTGAACCTTGGACCCCTTGATTATTAAAAATAGGCATTACCATCTCCTCTAGTTTTCAATATTAAATATATGTTGCAGTAATTAATATTTGAGGCTCCTTATTTTTTGGGGCCCTGTGCAGTTGGGCACCTTGAATGGGCCCAGAACCGGCCCTGAGTTCAGGGACCAATTGACTAATTTCACCTTTTTTAATAAATTAAAATTCTTTTATCTCTATCTCTTGATGAAGCTCAACTTGAGCATTAGTGGGTGAAAGGGATGTTAGTGGGTTACATGGATGATAATGTGGAAGAGGATAGCCACATTTAAGAAAGTCAAATCTTGATAAATGATTGATTACCTTAAGGGCAATAGTGGGTGTCATGGATGATAGTGGCCGCTTTCCTGGCATGATGAAATTGGCAGGAGCTGGTGGTGGAACATCCTTGGTAACATTTCTAGGCATGGAAAAATCATCCATTTCATTGTTCAGTACTATTCCTGTACTTGGCGAAAGGATCTTTGAACCAAAATATGCATTTACAGTGCTAGTCATGGAAATGGCATTTCTCTCAGGATCTATTATACTTAAATGACTTGTACCATGATCATGGATCTGATTCCACCTGAAAACATAATTCAGCACAACTGAGAATTCTGTATTGCCACAAAATTAATTTTAGTTTAGAACTTATTTTTAATTGGATCTTTGTGTGTGTGTGTGTGTGTGTGTGTGCAACTTAGCGCCCATACATACAATCATTTTAAACTTCCTTCTTATCATATGTTGTCATGTTAACACAGAGTAACACAGAATGTAATGTGAGGCTGCTACTATACGCTGGTTTGTGAAGATTGAATTCATTACTTCACTTGACGGTATTCTGTTGTAAACGTTGTAGTACATAGCTGCATCACCTCTCAGTTTCTGTCAGTTTAGCCAGATGCATCTATATGTATGTATGTATGTGTATATGTATATATATATATATATATATATATACATACAAAAAAAATACAATCTAGATAGACATGTACAGCATAATCAAGTTGACCAAATGCCTAGAACACCTAAAGTCAACCTTTATATACAAGTTGTAGACACTTCCTCAATCAAGATATATGTTTCTATGTTTCAAGTTGACTATATCATGAAACCAATTGGTCAAGAAATTGATATCTTTCAACTCTAGCGTATGGAGACGCGCAGATTATGATGCATTAATTGTCAATATTTGCTGCATTTTATTCTTGTCATTCACACCAAAAGCTGCATATTGCTAGTGTGAGGTAGAAGACAAACATGGAAGCTAAAGAACCTCATTGACTAGCACAAGCATGAAGCTATGTGAAAATTAGTGTAAACTCAAAGAACTTAGGAGCTTACTTGCTGCCGTAATGACTGGGGCCAAAAGTCTTATTATCATTGATGTCATTTTTCAACTCTTTAGCAAACCTATGAGAAAGCATATCAGAAAGAACCCCAGTTATATTTACAAAATCAGGGTCACCAAGATTCATTCTCACGGCAAATACATGCTTCAAAGCTTCAATTTCTCGATGGAAGCCAAGGGCACCAGAAAGGCCAGAAGGGAGTTTATATTGATCTAGAATGTTCAGCAGCTGTAACAAAAGACAGCATTGGCTAAATCCCTTAATTTGCTAATGATAAGATAGATATAAAGAAGGAAAAAAAAATTATGAACATGAATACAAAGGTAGTGAATCAGATAGACTTACTAGCATCATTGGATGCCCACCTGAAGGGGGAGGCATGCCGAGGAGCTTTAGACCAAGAACATCATTGGATATGGGTTCCTTCTGTTTAACAGTGTAACTTTTGAGGTCTTTCATGCTCAATATCCCTCCAGCATTCTGAACATCTTTAACTAAATTACGACCAATCAATCCATCATAGAAGGCTTTTGGACCAGACTCGGATATTGTTCTGAGAGTCTTGGCTAGTTTCTTATTGTAGCAAATGTCACCTATCTTCAAGAGTTTTCCATTTGGTGCAAATATGTTACGAAGACCCTTGTCTTCCAATATATCTGACTCTGTTGCTTCCATCTGCATGCGGAGGTATGGTGATACTTTAAACCCTCTATGTGCTAGAATCTCAGCTGGCTTTACAAGTCTTTTCCATGGAAGCTTCCCATGTTGTTTCCACGCCTCATGAAGGCCAGCAAGTTCTCCAGGAACTGCTACAGATAGGCTACCTTTGGCCTTCAAAGTAGTATTTCCACCATACATATCCTGAAAAAAAATGGATAAATCATGTTTAATACGCCTTATCAATTGTTTATAATTACTTTAAAAAAATTAAGTACTACATACTTTATGTTTTAAAATTTAGTTTTGTTAACATGGTACTGATTTTAAACATCCAAAAGTAACAGGATTTTATTAAGAAAGAAAATATTTATGACACTTATGTTTCTAATGCAATACAAACTATCTTCCCTAATAAAATTAGTCTCAAACTATCCCTTGAGATAAAAAGATTGATTTAAGGGGTTAACATATTCCAATATGTGTTCTAGCATACACGAAGATCTTAGGATCAAACTCCTAACCACATAATCAAGGGGTATGGTTATTTACCAACCAATCATAACAAGGTGGATTCAGAAAAATTTGTTTATGTCTGCACATTTGTGGTGGGGATTCGGGGCCGCGCCCTCGAAAAAAATATTGTAAAAAAATATTTAAATCATGCAAAAGGCAACAAAAAATCGGAACTGTAGCTAATACATAGGGACAGAAATCGGTTTTACTATTTGACGGGAAATTAAAATTGAAAAGATGTGGACTTTTGAGAAGAGATGAATCAGTCCAAACTATTTTCTTACTGCGCAAAACATATAATAAAATAAGGAACGGGTCACACAAGGTACTTGGCAGTGTTTAGGACACAAAGTAGGGTGGCAATGGGTAATGTTAGGTGCGTTGTAGGGATTGGCGCAAGATTAGCAGTAAAGCAAAAAAAAAAAAAAAAATCAGATCTGCAGATTTTTGTGTCTGCACTTGCGGACAGGAACTTGAACGTGGGTCCGCCACTGCACAACACACCATGTTGGTTAAACATTTTCTTTTTAATATAACAAGTACTTATTTACTTCTGCATTCATTTCCTGTTTTATTTTATGTTTTTACTTTTAATTTATAAAACTATAACATTATTTTCAATTCATTTTCTGTTTTCAAATGTTAGTAGAGAAAAAAGAAAAAGAAAAAAAAATTGTTTTCATGGTTCCCTTCCTTAAAAATCTCTGAAACAAGAACCCAAATTTAAAACAATGTATCAGTTTTGTAAATTAAAAGTGAAAACAGAAAATGAAAACACAGAAATAAACATGCCCTTGTATGCATATACTTTTTATTTTATTTCTTTAATCATTGAGTGTCTAAAGATACCATTAGCCTTTTGTGTTGAAAAAATCAATGCAAGGATACGTGATGATGAAAGAAAATGAAATAAACAAGGAGCAAAATTTTCAGTTATTTTTGGTTCTCTCTTTTTTCTCTTGAATCTCAATCATACAACAAATTCATCAATTGAAACTACAGTAAGCAGAGGAATAATCCATAATTGAAAAGGAATTAATGATTCAGATGGTTAAAGAGTTAAAAGGGTACCTTAGAGGCAAGAGCAGGAGCAGTTTCTCTCATATCAAAAGCCTTTGCCACCCCATTATTCAACCTGAGAAGCATAAAGGCTCCACCACCAAGGCCACTTGAAGCAGGACTCACAACCCCCAAACAAAGGGAAGAAGCCACTGCTGCATCCACTGCATGCCCTCCTTCTCTAAGAACATCCTTCCCAATACTTGAGCATCTACGGTCATCAGTGGCAACAGCTCCATTGTGGGCATAGATCACCTCACCTTTGTGTTTTGGGTGTCCATTTGTGGCCTCAAGGCTTGAAGCAAAGGCCAAATTTGAAACCAAAAGCACAGCAATGACATGCCACAATAACAAAGATACAACAACACTTGACATGTATGAGGACAGAATTTGGTGTAGGGAATGAAACTGTTGCTGCCGAACTGTTGACTTTTGAAGCCGAGACATGGATGGAGCTTGCTTCAGTTCAATTTGCTGTCATAACATAAAGCAAAAGAATGGATGGCACTTGGCAGTGTCGAATATTTTGTACTTTTTTCATAGGAGTGCGCAATATATATACAATGATTATAATCAAAAGTGGAAGGGACTAAGGCAACCTCGGTGCTTATGTTACTTTTGCTTTTTAAGCACTGATGTCAATAAGATCCTGCTATCGGAGGTGTGCTTATTAATAGGGGTATTTGTACCTTAAGTGGAAGGGTTTGCCTGTGTTCTAATCCAGTTTGAAATTTTAATATGGTCAATTTTGACTCGACAAATATGGAATAGATAAGATTAGTTGAATCTGATTTATTGATATAATGTATATTAATGTTACATATAATTAAATGGTAGAATTAAAAAACTATAGTAATTATGGTATCTTTTATAACATATATTAATATAAATAATATTAAGTTTCACTTTAATTTTTCAATGTAATACTAATATTTTATTTCCTTTTATTTATTTAATAGATTAATTTTGTTAAATTACTATTTTTTTCATTTATCTATTAGTTTTTATCTAAAATAACACTTATTTTGAGATGGAGAAATTATTTATTAAGTTAGGAGCGTGTATTATTAATAGAAATTATTTAAGAAATATACTTTTTAAAATAAAAATGTATAGGACTCCAAAATATAATATGAATTCGGACCCATCAAAAGTCTTTTTAAGCCTGGTCAAATCAATTGAACGGATTACATCAGGAACACTCTCACTTATTAAGCATCTCTTAAAAAGTAAGTGTTTATTTAAGACATGTTTAAGTTACTTAATAAATTGGCCTCCAACTTACATTTCCAAAATATCTCCTTTTGTAACTTATGCGTTGAACTTGCATTGGAATGCTCGTTATCACACTTTCAATGATCATGCGCTTATACGTTGATAATGCATCGGAATGAACGCTATAAAACTTATAACGATGAAACAAACATGCACTTAAGCATTTTGTTCTTAAGTTTTTTGCTCAATTAATATTTAAAAACAAATAAAAAATAATGTTACATAAATGTTAAGAATGTACGGTTATTTATGAGATTCGTTCAGAAATATTTTTAGAGATATTGTATTAGAAAAAATTGTTTAAATTATATAAAATAAAAATTAGTGATGCATAATGATGTCATCCACTTAAAATAGACAAAGTTAAATAAATAAATAAATAAAAATGCTAAACAAAGATGCTTTAAGCATGTGATACGATTCTTTGAAATTTAATTTTTTTTTTTGGATGGAACGGGGAATCTTTCAGTTATGTAATGGTAACTTGTAAGTAATCTCTCACCTACATATAAAGGTTTTAGAAACTACAAGTTTACGATTATTTATCGTCTATTTAAAATTTGTATTAATAATTAATAATCAAGTTTGAGTAAGAGAAAAAATATCGAACTATGAATAAATAGCGTCAACTTGTCATATCTTTTCCCAAAGTGGAGTTTTATTGTATTAAATATCAAATATCAAATATTTGAGTTGCTTTCAAACATTTGGCACGCGTGACGTAACTTTAATCAAACAGCATATATTAATATACAGCTAAGAACGAGGCTTTTAGGGGACCACTCCACCAATCACGTTAATCAGTTGAGAGATGCTACAGGGACCGAAGGGATCTCCATGCTGTGCTAGGTTTCTAAACATAAGAAATTATTTCTTTGAAAAAATTTTGTATTTGAAAGTATTTAAGTAGTATGAAAGTTTCTTTAAGAAAAATTTAAATTTTTAATATAAGAATTTTTTTATAGAGTTTCTTATTTTTCAAATATCAAGAAAATTTATTAAAGTTTTTTATAATTTTTTATATTAGAGCAAAATTTTGTAAAAAAATTCATGAGTAACATCGCATTGTTGGAATTACAAGAAGATGAGTAAGATACTTAAAAAATCCATATAAACACTTTTAATTGAAGATGCTTCTAGCCTTCCGAAATATCCTATCCATTCAAATGATGACCGTTGTCAATAAATTTCTTATAAAATATTTATTTAATTAAACATTTTATAATTCAAGTGCTTTCCAAAAAAACACCCTTTTCCACACGTTTAATTGACCATATCCCTGATTAACTCACATGTTTTACGTGCTCATACTTGACAATCAGGTTGAAGATGACTGAGGTTTTTCAAAAATCAAATTAAATCATTTTTAAATAGTCAAATTAATTTTAAAAAATTGAAAATTGCTAACATCAAAATTTTCAAAAACTAAAAATTTAGAAAATTACATATTTTTTACAATTTGATTTTATTTTTGGATTTTGTTATAAAAATCAAACCAAATCGACCAAACCATATATCATAATTATATTAATTTTATTGTGATAATTAATAATAAATATTAAATAATTTATTACTTTTTATTTACTTTATAATAAAAATATATATTTTATTTTCACATGTTAAAAAGGATCTACTAATATTATTAGAAAATAGTATTAAATATCAAGTGATACACAAATTATTATTATTATTATGTAACAAACAGTTTGTAATATTATTTTATATTAATGTTAAATAGAAGTGAAAATAATAGTTTTTAACTAAAATATGTTAAATAAAATTTAATAAAAATAAATTTCATTTTTAAAATTATATAACATATATTATAATTATGTAAGTTTAGTTGATAGATTTAAATTATAATAATAGATTAAAAAAATTGTCAAATTGAATCGAATTGTAAAAGATTGGTTTGATTGTTTTAGATTTGATGATATATTTAAATCAAACCAAACTAAATCAAGACTTTGCATCCTTGCTGTTATCATCCATCCTCCAATGTGTCATACAATTATCATCCATCCTCCAATGTGTCATACAAGGTAGAAGACGAAGTAGAGAGAAGCAAGAAAAATTATGAAACATATTTATAGTGATTTTTAGTTGTCAATATTTTTAAATTATTAACAACATCAATTTTGAATGCACACAAGGATCAAACTGAACCAATTTAAAAAGATAAAGGATTAAACTAAAAAATTTCATATATCAAAAAACCAAAATAAAATTTTAAAAAAATAAATAATCAAATTGAAAAAAATAATAATAAATTACTAAAAAAATTATTTGTTCTTCTTTTATTAAGATATAATATAATATATATTTTTTATCTTAATCCTTTGATTTATTAAGAAAAAGAACATCCTAACTAATTCAAAATTCCAAAAAAAAAAAACTTAATAAAAAATTATTTTTATCAAATATCAAAGTCAGATATTATTCTATTATATAATATTTGGTTGTGAATAACTCACTTTCAAATTGCAAACCAAGTCAGACACGTACAAATTAATGATAGAGCATTTGAGTGGCTGTTTTAAGTCAAATTATGATAAACATACTTGAACGTCAACACGCAAATGCAGTCAACGTGTCTGTTTTAATTTTTTCTTCTTCTAAATATATAAAGCATGTTTGGATGGAGTATTTTAAAATTTTAGAAAATTTAAAATTTAGGAAAATTAAAATACATCAATTAAATTTTTTTTATTTTTAAAATTTTGTGTTTGGATAAAAAAATTAAATTTCTTCATTTTCAAAATATTGTGTTTGGATAAAGAAATTGAATTTCTTCATTTTTAAAAATTTTGAACCTCATGCACGGATAGATGTGTGAGGTGGATGTCGTGGGAGTAACGGAGGTCGAAATACTCGTACGCGATAAAAACGGAGTAAAAGGTGGTACGGTTAGAGCTTCTATAGAATAAGACAATTTTAATTTTTCACCTTTTAGAAAGAAATTCAAATTTCATATTTTTAATGATTTAAAATTCTATTTTAAAATTCTAAAATTTTAAATTCTTTATATAAAAATATTCAAACAATAAATTTTAAATTAAAAAATTTTAAATTATCTGATAAATTATTTTTCTCAATTAAAATTTTGTATCTCCAAACACGATTTTTAGAACTCGTTTAGGTCAAATGGCTTTGGGTTCGTCAAGTTATGATCAGATTGTACGTTGTTAAGTCTTTTTACTCCTCTTAAATAGACTTTTTCAGGGAAAAAACAGTTATTAAAAAGAGAAATTATAACCATCACAAGTCTCAAACTTTTGACAACTTTTTTTCATTTTGTTACAAGCAAACTATTAGTATTTGGAAAAATAAAAGTTGACCTGGGAAGGGGTTGCACACGGCATCTAGGAAAAAAGTCAAAAAGCAACTCTGGACTCGAACAAAATTATTGTTTATTTTCTTTCTTTCTTTTTTCATTTTTTAAATGACATCTTTTTTCATTGTTGTAATGGCAGAAATCAGGGTTCAGTGATTGATGATGGTCCCCGATCTGATCAAAGATTCAAAGACAATCCTTTTGCTCACGTTGTGAGTTGTTTTATAAATTGGACAAAATTGCATGACAAAATTTACAAACTACACTGTTGTAAGATGTTACGTGAAATAGATGATGCACAGTAGTACTTAATTATAGTAGTGTTCAAATGGGAAATTTTAAGATTATTCAAAGATCTTGTAATATTTTAAATTGAAATTGACTTTAATTAAATCTCTTTTATTTTTTAAATATTCTGTTTAGATAGAGAGAATTTCGATGTCAGTATTGTTATCCAGAGACTATTGGTTATGCATCTTGCTAAGAAATCACTCAGAATTCGACAAAGAAAGAGAGAAAGGAGAGTGACAGAGAAGAGGATAGAGATGGGAAGAGCATAGAGAGAAAATAGAGACGGGACTAAGGAGAAAAAATAAGTACGAAGAATTTCAAATTCTTGCTTTTTGACTTTTCAGTGTAAAAATTGAAATATTTTATTTTAAATAGTTAAAGTATTTCAAGAAATTAATATAATTGCAAATACTTTTTAAATACATTATTCAAATAACTTATTAGTTTTTTTCTCGGAGACTTGAGAATTTTAATGTATTTTCAAAATCTGATTTTTTAAAAATAGCGGAAATCAGGTTAAAAAGACGGATAATTAGTATGAGGGAAAAACTTTATACGTAAGAATCTTATGGATTTACGAATCTGTAAGAATCTTATGGATTTATGAATCCGTATGGCCCATATCCGTAAGTAAGTTTTTTTTTTAAAGTTAAAATATATTTTTCAAAAGAATGGCGCATGCATGCCCATATCCGTACGTAAGTTTTTTTTAAAAAAGTTAAAATATGCAGGTCTTGAACCTATGACCTTCACGTTATTAATGTAACACTTCAACTAACTAAGTTAATACATCAATTATACTAAAAAATAATTAATGTTGATACGTATAACATTACATTTTTTAATGTATATTTAATACACATATAATTTTATATAATAAATTTTGGTAATAATTAATTTTGATCTAATAATTAAAGTATTTTTTACATATAAAAATCATAGTTTTAAATTAAAATTATAAGTTTAATAAAAATTTACAGGTCTAATAAAAATTATATTTGTATTTACATGTTAAATTAAAAATCATATATGTATTTACAATTTATTAAACTTATGATTTTAATTTTAATTTATGACTTTTATATGTAAAAAATACTTTAATTATTAGATCAAAATTAATTGTTACAAAATTTATTATATAAAATTATATGTGGAATGATGTAGTAGTCTTGCTGCTGTGTATAAAGTTTTTTCCCTTTGTATGAATACAAAGATTGGGCCTGCGCTCGAATTAAGCCCAGATTCGCTAGGGAAAACAACAGATAAATTTACATGAATAATTTTATGTTATCTTACAAATTTTTTTCTAATTTTTTTACTTTCTTTCTGTAATAATACTAAATGTGTTTTGTATTTTTAAGACAATAAACGTATTTATTTTTATTTAATATTTTTATAAAATAGTAGAAAAATTTATTAAGAAAATATATCAGTAATCAATTCACATAATGTCATTGTCCAAACTCCAAAATATCTCGACGCATTAAAGTGAAGTTACCTATTGATTGATCATGATCTACTTATCTTGGATATACTATAAAAGGCCAATCTGGATACATGTACAAGGTAGCCCAATCTGTTCAATCCTATCACTGACCCGTTTAAAACAATATGGGATGAGTTGACCAGTTTTGGAAAAGTGGGTGGTTAAAAATCTCAATTCCTTTAATTTAAATGTGGGTTGATTTGAAAAAAAAAAACAAAGTAATTATGAAAATGTGTTAAAAACCAAAATTTATTATAATTGAGTTTGTACGTTAATCACTAATATTGTATTTTATAATCTTAAAAAGAACGTTGAAATATGGTGTTATGTCAATATGACTTATTTAAACTATAGTTTGTTTTTTTGACTATTTAAACTATGGTTTGTTAAAAATAAAACATAGTTAAATAAGTTATAGTAAAGATACCCTTGTTCTTAAAAAAATGAAGTAAAGATACTCTTGTGAACTAAATTTTTTTATTTCTCCGTATCACTAGACCATGAGCATTCCATGAATACATAACAACGATTTGTTTGTTGGTTGCCTAAAACTCAGACTTGTACGATAAAAGGATGACTACAAGTCTAAAACAAATATAGAAGAAATAAAATCAATAAAAAATTGGCCAAATTATGTTACATATGATTTTACTTTAATTTAATTCCATAAAAAAATTCTATACATGAGAAGTACAAATTGAATCAAATGGTATGATTTTTTTTAATTTTCATTGGTTTCAATTAATGATTTAATTGATTTTCAATTTATTTAATTATTTAATGGTTTAATACGTTTTTTTTATTATAGCAGAAAGAGAAACACGAAAGACAAAATCTATCTACTCCTCATATACATAACCCCAAGTACCCGAGGAAGAAGACCCGCTGGACATGATGACAGAAGGTTGAAGCCTTGGGATTTAATACGATTTGAATATATTTTTTAGAAGCAACTCTATCAAAATTATTGACGCTGTTCTGTTTGTTCGTGATGGACAGAATATCCAAAGATGTTTGTTAAGAGTTTAATATAGGATCAATATTCTCTAAAGATATTTATGAAGATATAAAGAGTGAATTGACTTAGTTTCAAATGGGCTTCTTTTTTTAATAGAGTCATCTAGGGTTCGTTTTTTAGTCTTTCAAATAAATAAAAAATATTTTTAGTCTTTTAAATTAAAACAAAAATTGTTTTTAGCTCCCTTCCACCATCCTTTTCCAAAACATAGAGTAGTTATAGTTGTTCTATCTTGTGTTTTTTAGCAAATCAAAGATATTCTAAAAAGAGAGTTTCTTTTTTCTTTTTAATTCGAGGGATTAAAAATTACAAATTTTTATTTTAAAAGACTGCAAAATTTTCAAAAAATAATTAAGTTTATATTTTATTACTATTGCCAAACTTTTTCCAAAACAAAAATGCTAAAATATGGGCTAAGTACACGTTGGTGGTGACACAGGAAACTTCCCTTCATATGCCTTGTCAGTATATTGATTTACGAATAACTTGTGCTCCATGTGATTCGATTTTTTTAAGTTTAATATTTGTAGGCGAAGATAATATATTATAATAGAAAAAGGATCCAAAACCACAATCACAAGGAGTAATGATTTCGGACCAAAATTATTTAAGTTTAATTAAAACATACTTCTGTCTAACTAACTAACTTATACACTTGACAAGTAAATTAATACTATCACTAAATCACCACATAAATTCCCTAAAAAAATCACCTCTTAAACTATTTTTAAAATAAAATTTAAATTTATGATGATATTAATTAAATTAAAAGCTAAATAATTATAATTTTAGTCATTTTATAATTCTAATTTTGGTATTCTTATTTTTTCGTGATTTTGTTCTCCCAATTTTTTAAAAAATTAATTCAATATTCAAATTTCCATATATTTATTTTTATTTTAAATTTTCACAAATTTATTTTAGTTACCATATTATAAACAAAAAATATTTGTTATTTTTCTTCCACAAAACTTGAATTTAAGAATTTGTTTAAGAAATTTGAACCCAATTTCACCCTTATTATCAACTTGTTCCATATAATTATTTACTTTAAAGAATTTAAAAGTACAAGTGTACAACCTAAGTTATATTGTTAATTAACAGTAATTATCAATATTCAGAATCAGGATGATTTTGTAAAGACTTATATCTATTTAATTTTTATAAATTTAGAAATAAAAAAAATTATGTATTTCATTGTTCAAATATTTAACTACGGGATGATGAATATCATACGCAATCTTATTTTTGTATATGCAAAGATATTATTTCCAAATTCGAACACATAACCAACAAGTTACAAATACATAAATTTAGAAATAATAAATTTTCAAAAATTAATATACCATAAAATTAGTAATTTAAAAAAAATTATAAACAAACCCACTATACTTTTATATGGGAATAAAATAAATAAGAAAATGATTCCTCGTGTCCTCTCATGTTTGGATAAAAGAATCTTTTATTTATATATAAAGTATGAAAAGAAGATAAATGTAAAACTTTTAAGTAATAAAAATATATAAAATTTTAATACGAAACTATTCATTTCTAAATAAACAAAAGCTTAAATTGTAAAAAAAGAAAAGAAACTTAAACTAATTTATTAATTGGGTAACTTCTAGGTTTTTGTCATAAGGACTTAAATATGCCCATGGTCTCTTACATGATTAAAGACGTAATGTTTCAACATTAAAAAAATGAAAATTATTCTTCGTCAAACAATTCGATTAATGTAAAAATTATTTAATATATATATATTGTCGGGGTCTTGATTTTGATTTGTAGAACACATCCTTGAAAAGATACAGTAAACTTTTAAATGTAATTAAACTTAAACTTTGAACTGAAATTTAATATTATAGTCCGTTTAAAAGACTGAGATTTGACAATTAAAAAAAATTGTCTTATTGATTCCAAATAAAAATACATTAATTAATCCTAAAACTTCAATGACTAATAGAAATTTATTAAAAATTATAGATAAAGAGTATAATTTTTTAGAGAAGATAAAGAGTATAATTATAAATTAAAAATTATAGATAAAAAGTATATATTTTTATTAATTAAAAGTTATAAATAGAAAGTATAAAATTTATAAGTTGTAAAATAAATAAAATAAAAATAACAAACGGTGTCTGATAAATGAAAATATATGATGTATACTGTATGCATAATTATAAAGTTTTAATTTTACAAATAAATAATGTGAGAGAAATTAATGATTATGTAAGAAGAAAAAAGAGAGAAATTAAGGATATGTGTTAAATGTGATAATAATTGCATTCATAGTAGAATCTAGAATATGACAAGTGTATGATTTCTATTGGTCATTAAAAATGAGGTTAATTAATCTCATTTTTATTTGGAGTCAATTAGATAAATCCTTTAAAAAAACTAAAATTTGTGGAAAATATATTGAATTTTATTCCATCGGTTAAGATAGTTGCCAAAAAAAAATTTAGAGAGAGATTTTTGTAATATTAAAATTATATTTAAGTCAAGGAGAGATTTTAGTGTTATAAAATAGGTTAAATAACTGATCTAAATAAAAATTTATATTGAAATTGTAATTAATTAATTCATTAATCAATCAAAATTTAAAACACAAAACAATGCATATATAACTCTAAGATTAATTATCGATCTCTATGAACAAGAGTTTGAATCGAAAGATCTTTTTTAATAAATATGTATCCAATTCGTGTATAAGATGTATATAAATCTTAAATATCAGTATGTATATGTTAGTTAATATTAATGGTATTTTTTGTTACAATTAATGTTAATAGTACGAATATGAATTAATATTAAAATGCAATTCAAATAACATTAGGAACACTTTAAATATAAAATCAATGTTTTAAATTGAACTATATATAACATAAGAAATCATGAATAAATTACAGAGAGTATGGTAAAAAAAAGGTGGGTAGGGGGGAAATTCGAATTAATTTGAAGCATATTCATATTGTTATCATGAGAAATGACATGAATGTATATGCTTGACACATCGAAGCCCAACACTAACATCTCCCAAAATACACTTAGCAGCTACATAAACTTTCGAAGATCTCTACACTACAAAAATATTAAAATCATGCAGAATATATAATTAATTTCCAAAATAGATTAAAGCTAATTAACTAGTCCACAGTACCATGGTTTACATTTGCGTTCCTCATGTTGCCAAAGGGATAGCAGCCTCTAAATCCATTAGAACAATTGTTGTGTTTCGAAGGAGCTCGATCTTTGTCTCTCATGGAAAACGAGGGCGATGAATTATTATGATAATGCGCCAAAGACCACGAAGAAGAAGACGAAGACGATGAAGAAGCTGACCAAGATGACGATGCTGGTGACACAGGATGAGAATTTCCTGACCCTAGAAGCCTTGGCAAAATGCTTGAAAATATGTTGCTGGCTTTGAAGTAGTTTCTTCTCTTGGCATTGTGGGACTTTTTGTTTGAAAAATAGGAAGGTGGGGGTGTAAGAGGAGGCAAAGATGTTTCCGACAAAGGGTGTTTTGGGGTACCAGGTTGTGCCTCCCATGTGAAAGGAACAGCAACCGAAGTTTCTCCGTAATAAAAGATCCTTGAAGAAGAGTTGGGGGTGGTGGTTTCCTTGGCCATTAGCCTAGAGAAGAACCCATCGTCCTTCGTTATTCTGAAGGACATTTCAGATGAGTGATTATTGTTGTTGGAACCTTCACTCAGCATTTTGATGGTGGATATACACTCAAATTAACACAAGTGTGTGAAGTAGTTTTGTGTTTTCTGTGTGTTAGGTTTCCTAAACTCAGATCTAACTAAATGGCTCCTCCTCCTCAAGATCCGAGAAAGAAGAGTCAAAGACAAGCTGTAGTATTTTGTAGCAGTTTCTGTACGGCATATATATTATCTTTGGTTAATTTCCAGTACCTGACACTTGGGAAATATAAATATCAAGTGCCCACGTTACTCAACATAATAAATAATGCCTTCATAGCTATAGTTCATATTCCTAACAGGCTGATTATGTTATTCATAATCATAGTTAGCACTTGGTTAAATTTAAAAGAGTTATGCTGAAATCACTCTCTATATATAATAAGCTTTGTTAACATCTACTGCCTCCGTTTCAGATTATATGACATTTAAAGTTTTAATATATGTATTAAAAAATATAATTAATTTATTAAATTTTAAAAAAAATAGATTATTTCTAATATATCATTTATCTTTTTAATTAATAATTCATTTACTATTTCTATACAATATTTTCACTAAGTACTACTCCCTTCTTTTAGAATATATGACTTTTTAAAGGAAAAAATTGTTTCAAAATATGTTATTTCACAAAACCAATACCACATTAAATATATTTTTTTCAAAGTTATATCCTTAATAAATACTTGGTGAAAATAGTATATAGCAAGAATAAATAAATTATTAATTAAAGAAATAAATGATATATTAGAAAGTTATTTGATGTTTTTTTTAAAATCCATTAAATTAATTATATTTCTTAATAGCAAAAACCTTAAACATTATGTATTCCGAAATGAAAAAAATATTGATTAAGAGTATTTTAGAAAAAAATTATTTAATGCAACATTAATTTTATAAATCAACATCTATTTTATAATGATTTTTTCCTTCTAAAATGTCATATAATCTAAAACATGAGGAAGTAGTACAAATGTACAATATTATTTTTCTTTATCTCTCTATAATTTCGGATTATCCAAAGTTGAAGACTACCAAATACATAAATTAATTAGTATAAGACTTTCAACTTAACTAAGAGTTTCATATGTAAACCTTGGATACACATGGGTAATAAAAAAAAAGAATTTTATCATTCATAAAATTCTTATTTTTTACTCATTTAAAGTTTTCAACAATAAAATATACCTATAGTCTTTGTCAAAAATATCGTATTACTATCATATTTAACTTTTCTTTTCCTCTTTAGGTATTCATAGACTTTGGAATCTACCAAACATTTTTCAATTTTTAAAAAGATACAGTAATGTGTTATAAGAGTATCAAGTAAAAAATTTAAAAATAAAAATATTATTAAAAGTAGATATTTTGCATTTTGAATTGTGCAATTATATATCAAATCTAAACTTATCCAATTTGATATTTTGCATTTTGAATTGAATCATTATTTTGATTTTTGTTATGTTTTTCTATAAGAAAACACTTTATTTTATTTTGTATCAGTAAACAAATATATTTTTAGAATAAAAAAGTAGATTTCAAATTAGTATGTGAATTTATTGAGTGACTAATTTTTCATTTAAGGAACAGTATATAATAAATAAAAAGCGAGGTATTTAATCAATATATGAAAAAAAACTTTGTTCAAATTTTCAATCTTATCATAAATCACAACTTGATCTATATTACAAATCACAATTATAAATAATATAGGTTTATTTGATGATACATTGCGGTTTGTTTGATTTTAAACATAATTAAATTGAATAAAATAAAAATATGCATTTCTTAATTTTGGTTTTTAACTGTTGATGGTTTTTTCTTTTTTCTCTTTTTCATTTTTTATCGGTTTAGAAATTTAAATAGTTTGAATTGATTTTTGAAGCTCCCCTAAAAATTATAGTAATGAAGTATTAATAAAATTTATATATAAAAAAATTACTTTTATTCTTTATCTAATGGTCTATGGATCACTATTAATATTTCCAATTTTAGAATCTCTCAAATAAGTAGTGTCTTAAAATCACATGTTAAGAAACTAAAAAAATGTTTTCATTTTAAAAAAAACATAACTAAAATATATTTATTAAATATAAAATATTATATTAGAATCACAAGTTTCAATCTTTCAACCAAAAAAAAATAATGATATTAGAATCATAAAAATTTAACTTTTTTAAAAAGAAATTGAAAGCATTTAATATGACGTACTAAATACTAGTAATTCTTAACTAACGTCTCTTACTGTAAAAAAAAAGTCTTCAAGTTAACTCAGTACTACTCATTATTAGGCTTTTTTTAATAATAAATAAAAGCTATCTTTCTTTTTTTGCTGAATTGATTCTATCATATATAAGTTATTGAACAAAAATAAAAATTCTATTAAAAAATATTTATTATATAAAAATATAAAAAATAAAGTCGTTTAATGTTTATTTATTAAGTAATCAAAGGCTTTTAAAATAATATATATAATGTTACTTAACCTGTGTAGTAACTAGTAACTGTAGTTGATCTTTGGGATGAAAAAAATCATGAATAATTTCTGTACTTTAAATGTAATAAAGGGTAAATTTAGGTGCAATATTATAAAGTACTTTTAATATTATTCTTTAATTAATATTAGAGTTTTATCTTAAAATCAAATGTTAACCTTTAATACCTATCATAATTGCACATACCGAAGCAAAACTCATGAAATTTTGATTGAAAAATAATGTTAACGTGAGTGTGATTATTGTTAAAAAAATATAAAAATGTCAAATTAAATAAGAATCTAACAATTTATAAATATTATTTTCTCTTAACTTCCACATTAAATACTATTAATGGAAGTTAAGAATAGTTTATAAATACTTAAGCAAAGAGGTATCCTAATACACATTCAATTTTTATTTAATACATATAAATTTTAAAAATATAACAATTGTTATAAAGACACCTGTTAACATGTGTCGTTTCAAAATGGAATTTTTCGAACGGGACCAAATTAATTGCTACGAAATTTAATGCTGATATACATGGTAGAGAAATCATAAAACCCAATCGAATGGGTAGCTGCACAATTATTTTTGGAAGCATCTGGACCATTGATTAGGAGATTGATGTATATTATGGTGAAGCGTTTATAAATTCTTGATTACCGGAAATAGGTTTTTATTAATCAACCAACGTTAAGGATTAGTTTTTATAATAAGTTATATTCCTTGAATTTTTCTTAAATTACATATAATACAATTTATTTTTTTTATCCCTACGTTAATTATATCATGTTTAAAAATATTATATCGATACTCTTTATATTACGTTAACATCTTATACGTAATGGTTAAAAAAATATTTGTATAAATTGCACAAAACCTTAGCTTAGTGTAACTTATTTTAATTTTTGTTAGTGAAAAAATTTAAACTCATGAGTCACAACTTCTTTCTTTTTATTACTAAGTCCATCTTAACACTCTCTCGAACTAGTTGAGGTGGGGGTAGGGGAATTTGTGAAATTGGTTATGGGTGAACACTAATAAATGGAAACAAGCTGTGGTCCATTAACGAAAAATCAGAAACTTGTTATCAATATTGGGTATTGCTAGTGGGGGCTTGTCCAATGAAGGTACGTACACGTAAATGTACATAATGGATAAAAAATTGTTTTGGCAAAGCCTAAACCATGTTCATATGCACCTGCGTTCTTGCAATTGCCATCTGCCAGGGTACACCACAAACAATCCAACATTATTCGTGATTTTAACACTAGTCAAGTAATCAAAAGATAGGATTAACGTAAGGGTCTTATATTATGCTCTAATAAAATGTTTTACAAGCATGAATAAGAAAAAGAAAGAGGTTGAAATATCATGAATGGAAGCTATAGACCCAGGATTAAGATAATGAATTGGATGCTAACAACTCATGAACTCAAAACAAATGCGAGTCAATTTACATTTGACGTATACATTTCACGGTTTCACACAATGCGAAGCAGAGAGAAGGGTATATACTACCAATTAAATGTCAGAGATGAGATGAGATGATGAGTTGTATGATCAGCTAGTTCTGTGATTTTTTTTAATGCTATCAAACGTGTCAACTTTTGTAGTATACTGTAATTCTATTTTACCTTGTGTGTCTTTTAGAGATAATTTTGCTTAATTTGAATAAAACTATTACAAGCAATATAATTTTTTTAAAATATTTAATATAATTTTTTATTCAATATTTAAATTTGAGATCATTAATTAAATTGAAATAACTTATGAGTTTGATTTATATGATTTATATATTCAGCGTCAATTTTCTTATATTTGATGATTTAAAATTTTAAACACACCCACAGCACTAGCAGCTTGTTTTAATGTAATGTATCCAATTTGGCACGTTTCACAGGGTCTTAAAGTTCTTAGATAATGCTGATTATGAAATTTTGAACCCACCACCTTAGCTTGATTTAAATATAATTATATATCCAAATACACCTAATGCAATTGTGTAATAAATAAAAATATTTTCATCATCAACCACCTTAATGACTAGAGTGTGAAGAGTACAGTAGTATAGTATATATAATGGCCCAGTGCTATTAAAAAATGAATGTGTATAGAATGGTCCACTGTTATAAAAAAGTATCAGTGTGAATTAAAATTACATTATCTCAAAAGAGATCAAACCAACAACATATTCAGCGCCAATGCAGCGGACCAGCACTGAAGCAAGAATTTTTCATGCAGGAATTTCTTTCTTCTTCTTTTTGCTCTGAGCAACATGTTATAAATTAAAATACATTAAATTGGCAAATATTATAATGGAATATTATTATAGGATGAGGACATGCATTAATTATGTTGCAGCTGGAATTTATAATTGATGTTTGCTTCTGAAAATTCTGATGTATAAAAATGCTACACTGCTTAACGTTGCCATGTTACAATACGGATTCTGCGGGAACTGTGGAATCAAGAGGCCTACAATCAATGTTACATCGGTGCCAAATAATTTAACTCTCATTCAAAACTTCGTTTGGTTTGTTAAGGGAGAAGAACGAAAATTTAGAGGTTCGCTTACCCTGAATTAAAAATAAAAAAGAGTAAACTAATGAGGCGGGTATAAATTTCCATGTTCAGTGGAAAACTTAGGTGGTGCTTTTGAGCGTTTATTTTCTGTTTTTTTTTTTTTTTTTTTAAATAATTTTATTTTTTAAATTTTTTAGATTTAAAAAATATATATCAAAAAAATATTATAAGATATTATCGCGTTTTTATTTCTTTAAAAAAGATTGAAAATGATGATTTATTATTTTCAATTTTGAGTCTATTTTTTAAAATATATATTTAAATATTTTCAAATCTTAAGTAAGCATATTTTTAATTTTATCTTTATTTTTAAAAAATAAAAAGACACTCGAATGAAGTTTAATATTTTATGTTTTCCGGTTTCATTAATTTAATGTTCAAGTAATAAAATGACATTACCACCATCGAAATCTGCTATAAAAAATTATCAATCAATGAAATTGGAAAGTGACTTGGCAATATTGAAATAGCTTTGTTCGTCACTGTTCCAACCCTTGAGTTCTGGGCACTCGGTTGGCTAGCTTTAATGTCCTGTTTGTTAGAGAGAGAAAAAATAAAGTAGATGAAATAAAAATATGTTTAGGTTGTGAAATCCGATTTGATTCAACCGATCGAACCAGTTCAATTTGAATTTAGGGTTAGTTCAATGATCACATAGTTGATCTGGGATGATTTAATCAAATCCGATCGGATAGGTCATTAGATTTTGATTAGACTGGTTTGACTCGACTGATTTTGTAAAAAAAATTTAAAATAAGTTATTTTTTTAAATAAAAATTGAATTTTGGATTTTAAATTATTATCAATTATTATTTTGGAATATGAATAAATTTTTTTACTTAAATA
Source organism: Glycine latifolia (assembly GCA_013407115.1). Taxonomy (NCBI): domain Eukaryota; kingdom Viridiplantae; phylum Streptophyta; class Magnoliopsida; order Fabales; family Fabaceae; genus Glycine; species Glycine latifolia. Next base: position 1,783,336 of record CM023958.1, read on the forward strand.
ATATTAATTATATACTTTTTATATAATACATATATACATAATTTTAAATTTTTAAGATATACTAGATCAAATCGAATTAATTACTCACTCATTGATTGGATCAATTATCCACTATCTCAATCAGGTCAATAATTTGATCAAATTTTACAATTATAAGAGAAATACAAAAATAAATTAGAAAAGAGTAAAAATAGATTAAAAATAATAATATTACAACTGATCTCATATATTTTAAAATTACTTTTCCTCTAACTCTAACTTATCGAACACACTAATTTTTTTTCCATCTTCTATATCAAACATATCTTGAGACTCAAATATTGTCTAATTTATTGTTGTTTTAAGTATTTTTTATTATAGCAAGTGTATTTAGAGGAGGATGTTATTAATTCACATATTAAGGATTAATTGGTAATGATTTATGTCCAATGTGTAGCCAATTAGTCTTTGTGGCATGATCAATGTTTGTGAACTCAATTATTCAATAATTATAATCTCGAGCATAGAACTTAATTAGCCTAAACTTTGGGCGAGGTTCCACAACCTCTTTAGTCTTAAGCTAAAGACAAAGGGGGATTATATACAATAATACTAACTTTATCAAGTTATAGGTTAGATGTTAGATTGATTGGCTTCGCTGTCTTTATTTTGAGTATGATACTTTGATATCCGACTCAAAGTTAGGATGATCTAATAACATATGACAAGTGACATAGTCATTGATAATTGCTATCGCATGGAAATTTAGTGGAATGTTCAGCTAACTACTCACAATAGTTCTTAAGAAATTTAGATGATTTGCATCAAGAAAGAAACTTTACTTCTGGACTATAAGTTCTTAAGCTACTCTAGCTAAAGAGCGATTAGTGTTGAAACGTTGAACAAATATTGAAACTTGGTAAAGATGGAAAGCAATAAAGAAAATAAAAGGCAATCAAGTTGTAAAAGTGAATAAGGAAATGTAGAGAAAAAATAGATATGTTTGATTGATTGTCCTGGAGAAATTCAGTACAAGACCTATTTAAATTGCGTGCACCCAGTTCTGTTAGAAGCTCGTTATTCAAATAAAGTTCTTTGTAAGTCATTATATCTGAGGTGGCCGGATTGGCTACTGGCTTTGAGAATTCTTCATCAAAATCCTCTATTACATGCCATAGTCTGTGCATCTTGTTATTTAGTTGACTCAATATTCTCTTAGCGAAAACTCTAATTCAATACAACTTTTTTCTTCTTTACAAAAAGAATATTAAGACAAACATTTCTTCACCTCTCTGGTAGATATTTTGAACGGTGGAGGCAAGTTTTGATTATCATATATCATTTTCTTTAAGAAGAATAAGGAAGACAAATCACAAGGTTTCGATGGAGAAATAACAACAAAAATAAAGACCAAGAGTTGGACCTGCAAGACTTAAGTTGTTATTTTTCTTTTTTTTTTTTTTAATTCTTATTCTTAAATAAAAATGTTAACTAATAATATAATAAATTAACTTATTACGTTGACAAAACAATTATATATAATTTTTTTGATAAATCTTATTGTAAAACTTTTCATTAGTTAGTTTAACATATTTGATAACTTGAGTAAATGAATTATTATGTCATTATTATATCATCATCTAATGGTATAATATAAACTAAAATAATAAAAAAAATCTTTAAAGGATTAAAAGGTTATTTAAGCCAATTTTGATTTTAGCCTTTCTCAAAATTATAAAATTTTCCATTTTTTAAGAAATTTAAAGCAATATATGTGAAGCCAAGCCACTAGCAAGGGATGAGTTTCTAGAATTTGCAAAAAATCAAGTGTTTTAATGAAGTTCCGAAGAAAACATAAATATTTTAATGTACAATTTTTTATATTAAAAACTTAATCGACAAAATTTAACTATTAATAACCACAGAAGTTGAAAAGTAATAATTTTTTTTAAACAGAAGTACGAAATATTCTTAAAAGTATTTATTACTAATTAACTTATTCACACTACTACACTGTATTACTAGTACATCATAAGATAGAGGGAGAGAGTATACTTAGAAAAACAATACAACTTTAAACAACTTTAAAATTGTAATTCACGCTAAAAATAAATCATATTTAAGTTATCGTAAAGGACAAAAGAAGCTTATCTATCTCCCTATCAATTTCATGCAAATCTAATCAAATTATCAAATATTTCTTTTCTTGGCCAGCCAACTTCCAACATTACATGCATTTTCCTTTTCCCCGCTGAAAGAGCTAACCATGACAACTTATGATGAAGAAGCTATAATAATATCTTTTATTTTGGAATGCACGATACCTACTTAAATTTTTTCTGCCTTGGTAAAACGTGTTCATTGATGTTCTTCTCACTAAATGGGAAAAAATGGAAAAATAATGATTAGAGACTTCTTACGTGGTGATTTGTCATCATTGGGTATTAAAATAAGATTTTTTACACTATTAATACAAATAGTTATGTAGTAAAACAGTAACTGTATAAGCCGTCAGACATTAAAAACATAGTTTTCTTGGCATCAGACTAATGTTAATAAAAGGATAAAACAGTTAAAAAATAAAAATAAAATAAAATTGTACACCAATTATTAGCAATATTAAAGGATAACACACCCATATTCTGACAGCGAAGATTAATTGTAATTTTAAAGATTTTGAATAATAAAATTACCATTTAAAAAAGAGCTTTATTAAATTATTACTTTTTATCTTTGAGTTGGTGTTGGTTTTATAGTTATGCATGCATATAAAAATAGTTAATCGGAAAAAATTGAAAAAAGAGAGAGGATAAACTACTTTTATTTTGATTTTTTATCAAAATTTTTTAATTTATTGGAATTAAACTTCAATATTAAAAAATTTATAATAATTTACGTTCTTTCCTCAACCAACTAAGCTAAATATTTGATTATCAATTCAATTAATTAAGTGCATGTTATTTAGATATAATAGTTTCAAATATTTATAGCATATTAATTAGATATGTTTTCGACTTCGTCTTTATCTTTTTTACATATTTATAGATATTTAGTAAGTACTATATGAAAATATTAATAAATAAGACAACAGTAGTAGTATATTCTTTTTTTTTTCAAAACTAAAAATACTTAATTATACTTTTAAATTAGCATAATACCCTAGTATTGAGTTTATAATTTAGGAGTTTTTATATTTTTATAATATATTTATCAATTATTTTTTATATTTATATATGTAAAAAATATATAATATAATTATGAATATCCTTCTAAAAAAGGATGCATATGAGATTATGCATAAGAATGACAATAGACGAAACTAACACATGTAGTAATCACTTTTTACCTATCTCACTAGATAAATATTCATCATCTATTCACACCTTACTCGCACATTAAATAGATATTTGTGGATTTTTTTTAATATCCAAAAATATCCGCGGTATCCATAAATATTTTTTTCACTTTTTTTAAAATATTTTAATAAACATTTTTATTGTAATTTTTAATTATTTGTATTGTTTTTTGAAAAAATTAATTATTACAACTAAAGTTATTTAAATATTCTATAATCTACACAATTAAAAATGTCCGTGAATAGTTATAGTAGAATAAATTTGGTGAACTCCAAACAAAATTATCTAAAAATTACTTTCTAAAATATAAACTCAAATAAAAATACAATAAAATATAAGTTCAGTTAAAATTATACTCAAAACATAATTACAAATAAAAAATATTTATAAAGAAGATGAATCATCTTGAAGGCTTGGTATGTAATTTGATTATTTTTTTTGACAAAAAAATTTCTGGTAATATGTCCATATATAGCAAAATAGTATGATGACTACTTCAAATATACCTTAGTCACTTTTTTTAAAGAGTTTTTAAATTTATTTTCACAATGGAAAAGTTTTTAATTATTTTATTTAAAGTCTTAAAGCAATTTGTAAAGCATTCCTTTAATCAATTGTCATGTATTCTTAAGTATTTTTGTAAACAAGTTGTTGAGGTTATTTATTTATTTATTATATTTTTTGACGTTATTTACTTATTTATTATATTAGATATAGAAGATGATTCAAATACTTATTCAGGTTTCAAGCTACGATGAAAAAAATTATTTTTCGATAGAGGTTCAACGCTAAATTGTATTGTTCACCTCTCTTGCTTGCCAGTTTAATTTATAATTTTTTTTAGTCAACCATTTTATTTGCAGTGAGTTAAAGTTAACAAAGTTATGTCTTTACAAATACAAAAATTTAAAGTTCACCGTGCATTTGCTTGATATCACTTTTATTGATATTATTTTTTTAAAATTCTATTGAAAAATATATAAAATACAATTTATTAAATCTTAACCTAAATACTTAATAATATATTAAAATTCAAAATAATATAACAAACATTACTACTATAAATTATAAAACATGAATTTAATACTGTGTAAGATACGAGATATTAAATTAGTTAAAAATAAAACAATTCCATATTTTTAGGGAATAAATATGAGATTATCATATGATATTATATATAATAGATTTTTGTGTATTACTATGGTATATTTGTTTTTTAATTAACATCTTAAAAATATTTTAATAATTATTGGTTTCATTAAGAAATAAGTAAATGTTTACAAAATATCTAAGCTTAAGTAAAAAGCATTAGTCAGCATATGACATTTTTTTTAAATAGTATTGTATCTTTTACATTATACAAGGTAAATATTTATTTTTATATAACTATAATTCTTAATAAATAAATATTTTAAAATATATAAATTATACTTTGAATTTATAAAAAATAAAAAATAATGATAAAATATTTTTAATTAAAATAATAATTTTAAATTACTGAAATAAATTATTTAACTAGTTGTACTTCTAGTTTTTTTTTTTAAAGACTAGTTGTACTTCTCAAAGATTAGAGCTAGATTGTATAATGTTAAGAATCTTAAATGAGATACTGAGGAAAGTGGAAGTTATATAGTTCAAGTTAGAAATTTATAATATAAGAGTAGATAATATGTGTTATTTTTTTGACATATTTTTATATTATTAAAATGTTAAATTTGAATAATTTTATATTTATCTTAATTTTTGTTTAAAAACAAAACAACAGTATCCATGTGCAATGAATACTGGGTAAGTAATAAGTGGGTACTCTATTATTTTGAATATAAAAACGAAAAATGACAAGAACATATCGAATCTGGACTCATATATATAAATATATATAAAGTAATGTTGGACGATAGATTTAAATATAAGTTTATTTAATTAATTTTATTCTATTTAATATTTTATTATTTTTAAAATATCATTTATTTATTTTTAATTTTATTTAGAAATAATTTTATTTATTACTTAAAATTAATAAAATTAAATAATATTAACTAACTTTCTTATTATTGATATAAAATTAATTATTTTTTATTATGTATGAACCCCAAAGAAAAAGAGTATTCTTTAACATACTCATTCAAACACATTTTTTCAATTAATTAAATTTATTTAAAATTATAAAAATTAAGAGAGTGTTATTAAATATGATATAAAATCTATATTTCTAACATGTATCAATCAAAATATAAGAATTTTCCTAACTTATACCCTTAACGATATTGGTGAAAAAATTAAATAAAAATAGTTATCGTAAAAATCATAACAGAGTTTAAAAAGAAAATCATAAACAACCGTAATTTACGTATTCAAATAATATTTTTGACGCTTATTAACTTTGCCCAAATATAAATATTTCATAAAGGAACAATTTCACTGTAGCCATTGACGAATGCTTTTACTGCGTGCGCACTGGTCACTGGTCACTGGTCAGGATGGTGGTAGTGGTACACTGGTACTAGACTAGCCATAGCACTGAGCCAATATAGTAAGTGGTGGCGGGTCGTGAAAGACGTCGTCGTTTGGTTTGGTACCACAGTTCTAAAACTTTATCCCCGCCAAAAAGTCAATCATATCATAAGCTCAACGCTTTTCTGGAACCGCGCCAATCACGCTCTTAATCATTTCACTCTTTATCTTACGTGTCACCCTCTCATTGGCTCTCGCTCGCAACCACAGCCACCAACCAACCACCTTAAAGCGCACCACCATAAACCCATGGTCCTCAGCCCCACCGTATCACTCAACGGAGAAAAGAAAAAGCGTCCTCTGCAACCCAACCCCTTTTCCCTTTTCCTTTTTCCCGTTTAGCTTACCGAGTCGCGACTGGGTTCCGCTTTTTGGCACCGAGTCACGAACTCGGCCACGCGACATAATCATCACGCCCTCTCTTCCAATTCCATCATCCTCGGATCGCATAAATTCCCCAATGGGGCTTTCGTGGAAGTCCAAGCTTCCAAATTTAACTAACTTTTTCACCTCTGAAACCCGCTTTTATTGTTTCATCGGAAATGGCCGAATCTCGAGACGCCGCCGCCGCTGATGGGGTGCCCGGAACGCCCGCCATAAGGGAAGTGAGACCCGAGTCGGGAACCCATGCGGGAATCGGGTCGGGTGGAATTCGGAGGGTTAATTTCCGAGCGGAGATTGACACGTCGCCGCCGTTTGGGTCGGTGAAAGAGGCCGTGACCCGTTTTGGAGGTAGCGGCCCTTGGATACCCTTTTTTGTAAGTTTTTTTTTTTTTTTTTTAAATCTTTTCTTGCATCTTGTGACCGTGAGTGTGTGTTTGTGTGTATTTTTTTTTTCCTTTCTTCAAGGCCACATACAAACTTCTCCGTCTGAGTATTTAAATGTTTTACGACTTAGTTGATTCACATTATAGTAATATTTTCTTTTATAACAAATTTGATTTATTAGCTCCAAAAAATAACCATTAGATGCAAATAATGAAGTGGAAGTCAAATTTCGAACAAGGTTGATCCAGCTTAACTCATGGTTACTGGTTCGAGTCCTAGGTATGCATCTAAGTTAAATACTCGTTTTATAATAGGCCTATATGTTTCGAATAGGATTGTCTTTCGTGATCGATAACTGTGGTCTATACTAGAAAAAACTAGGTTGTACAGTTTTTTTTTACAACACTTGATTGCAATTGTATAAATATTTTTGATGTTGTCGAATTAAAATTAGAGTTTCATCTTCTAATTTATACTGCAATGCAAAGTTAAATTTTGGAGTAAACACTAGGTTGAAGTTTTTTTTCTTAACAAATCTTTATTGTGTGAAATACCAAAACTCCAATTCAAACAACAAAATGATACAAAAAACATGTCTGGAATTGCATGTACTTTTTCCCTTTTCAATTTAAAAAATTAAAAAACGCTTTAATTATTCATATTTCTTTTATTTCTTAGAGGGATTTGGTTGCATGGTCAGTGGATTACTCATATGATTTAACGAAGGATAGTTCTTTGTACATTCTTGATGCCTGCCCCGTGTGTTAGTTTACTTTCTGATGTAGAAGAAGATTATGATTAGCAGAACAACATTGAAGATTTTGACTTAAAGAAAGTAGAGGAACAGGCAGCAGAGTTGGAGAAGGATTTGATTGTCAAGGAACTTGAAACGCTTGACGTGCTTGAAGAACTGGGAGCTACCAAGAGGATTGTGGAGGACTTGAAGCAGCAGTTACAAAAGGAGGCTATGAAATGTTTAGCAACTCGAGATGTAAATTCATATGAACAAGCTGGACCTCCTATTATTAAGGAGATGGATAAGGAAAATTGTGGAAATATTGTCAATGATCAAGATCAGGTGATGCAAATTCCAAGCCCATGCTCTATGTCATCATCACCTGATACGATCTTAATGGAGTTGAAACAAGCCAAATTGAATCTAGGCAAAACTATAAATGAACTTGGGGTGATACAATCCTCTATTGAATCTTTGAATAAGAAGATGAAGAAGGAGAAAATTTTTCTGGAGAGGACACGTGAAAAGCTAGCATTAAATTTTGCAGCAGTATCTGCTCAAGAGAGGGTGCAAGAGCAAACAAGATTAAATCCACCAGCCCCTCATGTAGAGTTCACCTTTGGTAACCCTGCAAATAATTTCAATTCTGATTCTGCGCAGTGCAATAGAATGGCAGAGACAAGAAGAACTGAACCTTCAAAGCCCTTAAGTGTATATGAAGAATATGGATTTAGTGTTAAAACTGCTGAGATGAGGTGGCTTGCGGCTAAAAGGATGGAAGAAGCTGCAAGGGCAGCAGAAGCTATTGCTCTTGCTGAAATCAAGGCTCTATCTAATGCCGAGAAATCTTCAGGATTTGTTCTGCCAGAACCTGAGAAAGTCACTTTTGCTTTTGGAGAGCGCTCTCCCCTAAACCCCAAGGCTCTGATACCCAAGGAGTCAACCTTGAAGAAGGTAATAGATTCCAAGTTTCAAATTGATGAAACAAAAATTTCTAAACTGACTATTTTGAAGAAGTTGGAGGAAGCAGCTGAAGAAGTTCTACACAGCAAACAAGTCTTGACAGATGCTTTAAACAGAGTTGAAACTGCAAACAGAAAGCAACATGCTGCTAAGGAGGCTCTAAGGAGATGGATTCCAGAGGATGATATGAAGGAATATAACACTATTAATTGCAACAAGTTTAATCAAACTGGAATTTATCAACATTCTCTGCAGGATGTAACCAGGTCAACAACAGCAAACAATGATCCAAAGCCTGCTTTAAGGCCCACAATTTCAATGAGAGATGTACTTAGCAGAAAGCAGGTTCCTGAAGGATATGCTACAAGAAAGGAGATGGAAGAGCACACTGAACGGCAAAAGGTAGCGTTGAGTCAAATGCTTCAAGCATTGAGGGAAGATCTAACTCTTCCACCAAAGACTGAGAAAGATGGGAACAATCAGAAGCCGTACGTAGCACAGAGGAAGAAATTTGGATTCATTCAAATATCACTCCCCTTGGCAAAGCCAAATAAGAAAAGGGGATGAAATTTCGATCCTCAATCCCTATGCATGGATGAATATCCACTACTCATGCATCTTTATGTTTTCCCATGCCATTCTTTATTGGTTCATGTGTTCACACTTTCATTTGTTTATGTAGAAGTTTGTGTGGGTGTCTGATTCTGTAAAATATATGTTATGTTTGAGTGATTGGCTTATAATTCTGTAGCTAGCTTTAATGGAGCTAGTAGATTATGTTGCTATTGTTGGATGCATTAGAGTGATGAGGAATTTATCCATAGGGTATGAAGGTTTTTATCATTGGATTGATAATTTTATTGTTAAAAGTATGATCTATCATGTGGTTGTACCAATATATAAAATTATATTTGTTGATTAGTGTACATTATCGGAAACTTAAAATCTTTAAATTTCAGTTCGCAGACCAGCAGGATGGTTAAAATAACATTGCTTTAATGTAAAACAATATTGGCTCGAACCAACGTTTACACGCTTTCATCTCTAGTGACTTCTGAGGGATAACTTAAAAAAGAAAAATAATACCTACATGATATTTCATAATTATGGCAAACATTCCTTCATTTTCAATTCGATAAATAACTAAGAAAACAACTTCATAGTGACACTTTCATAATTATTTATTATCTAATAATTATGATATCTCATAATTATGTATGACAAATATTCCTTCATTTTTTAACATGTAAGATGAAACACGTCGGGGTTCAAATCTGTACATGAGGAAGGGTAGAGGAAGCTTGACACCGAACGATACGACGTTGTGTCTATACTACTTTTTGGGCTCTCCATGCTTATTGCCTGGGTCGGGGAGTATATCATGTATTTGTGGTATCGATTAATTTCTATATGACATATATTTAAAAATTTTAATTTACGAAAAAAACTTAATAACATTTTACCATTACAAGTTAAGTAGAGATTGTAAGGGATATAGTGATTCCAAATCACCTAATAATATATAGAAGTGCATTAGCTAACATGCGCACATAAAAAGATAATAGATGTAAAGAGGTTTAGTGGACTAAAAAGGAAGTAAGATGTTACCAATCATAGCTTTGAAAATCAACCAATTTTAAGGAAATTGATAATGGTCCTTTTAAAATTAGTTTTGGCCCCACCATCAATGCACAAATATCAAAATATTCTTTGCCCTTAATATTGATACTCACCCTTCCTCGTGGACATTATATATAATATAACGAAATCATAATTCTATTGTACTATATAAATTGTAACAGAATAAAATCATCATTTCGTTGTATCATATGAATTATAACCCAATGTAATCATGATGATTGCAAATTATGCAGAAATACTTAAATTATTTCTACAAATCTAATCACACAACCAAAATATACTTATGTTGCACTAATGTGGATGCGAAATGTGATTCTGTTATATAATATTTTTTAGACACTCATTAATACAATAAAAATGTATTTTTGTTGTGAATTATACGGAATAATGTTTTTGAAAATTTTAAAAGATGATAGGGGCCAATAGCAACCATTTTAATTTCACCATTGCGTTTGGTTATCTATGTTCTCTAGCTTCTCACCCACTTTTTTCTTTCTTTCCTAATGCTGATTACAGAGGGGCACTAGTGAATTTTCAGTCCACTTTTCTGGAGGGCTTCTTTATACTATTATTTAAAGGTTTTCTAGTGTTGATTACAGCAGGTGTATCATGTGTGAGGATCTTTATATTATTAACTCAAAATGAAATATTTTAAGTAACATTAAAAAGAAAAAATAATCCACCATCGGCTTTATTAATAAAGGTTCTTATTTTTTGTTTTATTAATAATCCACTGTTGGATTTTCATAGAACTAGAGTTGGATACACAGGAAAGCCCGCACTTTGAGCCCGCGATTGCATTCGTCCGTTAAGCCGGCGAAATAAACGTGCTTCACTTAAGGCAGCCTATAACTACACCGCGTAATCCGTCCGCTAACAAGTCGAGCCACAGTACGCATAAAAAAAAAACACAAAAAGATATTGCTTGTGTTGTTAAAAGATGCCTTTTCATGGAAAAAATCTCAAGTACCAATATCTCCAACGGCTTGATAAAATGTGTATGATTCTGGTTTGCTATACCACTCATGAGTTGAAAAGCCAATTATCATTAAAACATTAGATATTTTTTTTAAAAAGAACTCATTAAAAAAACTGCAAGTTGTCTGTTTAACCTGTGGTCAAAACCATTTGACTCACGGGTAAAACGAGTTGGGCTGAAAGCAAACTTTTTTAAATGGGATGCTAATATTTAACAAAATAGTTATTTTTAAAAATGATCTCATTTAAAAAAGGTCCTTTCTATTTAGATCCCATTTTTTCTAGGTACACCCTTGTATCCCCTTTATACTTCTCAATTCTTTTTCTTAAAGAGTACATCCTTTTTGTCTTTCAAAAATATATTTTTAGAATTATATATACTCATTCTAGAAATATATTTCTGGAACCAATCATGATTCATAGTTTTAGATATAATAAAATATCACTTAAAAATTAAAATAATTGACAAAAATAAAAAATATTTATTTTATATCGTGTTTGTTAGTCTTATTTTTTATCTTATTATTAGTGTTTTTTAAATTACATCTAAAATTTTATTTTTATCTTATCTTTATTATTCTTCAAATTCTAATTTTAAACCATCTTTACCATATGTTTATTATATAATAATACATTTTCATTATTATTATCCAATATTTTATGTTTTTCTTCATGTGATATGAGATGTAAATAACAAAAGCTTTAATAAAACTACAAATTATCTGTTTAACTTGTGGTTAGATCATTTGACTCACAAAAACCTATGGTTAAACATTTTGTTATTTTTAATATTTGAATTATTTTAAAATAATTATTTTAAAAATTAATAAATTTATTATGATAGATTGTAATTAAATGATTATGTTTACATTAAATTATTTTTTAGGTTACTTTTTTTTTTTGTTTTGGTAAGTAAATTGTTGACTTCCGAATGCATAAATATCATCAACCTATTTGGGTAATAATTTTGTCATGAAAATCATTTTACTAGTAATACATATTATCCTACTTATTTATTTAAAGTATTTCCTTATCCAGTGAGAGTTGGGCTGGTGAGATGTCACGTGACTAGAGAGTAGCAACCACAGGAAAAATGAAAATCCACGCGAGTACAAAATTGAGAGGCGGAAACTCACTATGCTATGGACACAATTAAACTACTAATCAAGATTTGCCGATTTGGGAACTCACACACACAAACGAAGAAAGAGTGAAACAAAAAAAAACATCAACCAAAGACATCATCGTCTTCATCATCTTCTTCTTCTTTGTTCAGCTTCCGTAACGTTAACGTCCTCGTCGTTTATCCCAAAACAAAACGATGGACTTCACCCCTTTTGCAAATTCCATATCCTCTTCTCATGCAATTCCTCCAATACACCCTTATCGCCTTCATCCCTCTCCTTTTCCTCTCCACCTCCCATTTTCGGTACGTAATTTCTTCTCTCTCTCTATATATATATATATCTATTTTTTGTCATGTTATTTCATTTACTGTGTTTTGTTTTTGTTTTTGTTGTTGTTGTTGTAATTTTCAGAATTTAAAGCGTTCGGGTTTGGTTAAGAATCGGCTTATTGCTCGTTGCACTTCTAAGTCCGATGAATTTGGTTCTGTTAATGGGTTGCAATTCACGCCCAATAAGCTTTTTGTGGAGGAGGTATCGCTTCTACTCATTTTCCTGTTTATTTTCAAGTGTTCAATTTCATTTTATTGATTATTTATTTATTTTCCAATGTTCTGCATCCAACAGAGATTAAAGGTTTTTCTTTTACGTTCGGCTAGCACTTAGGGCACCGGTTCAAAAGTGTTCAATACGCCCCTTATCATCAAATATTTTAATTACTTAAAAAAAAGGATTAAGTGATTTTTATGTTTTTGGATATATGGTGTGTTTAAGAAGAGCTTATCAGCTTATGGAAGTGCTTATGACATTCTTATAAACTTATTTTTGTAAGTTTCACACAGAAGTTTAACAAAATAAGTTCGTGTTAGGTTATTTCAAGAAGGTTCATAGTCAAGCTTATGAATGAGCTCTTATGTGATAAGAGTATATCAAATAAGGGTTTGTTTGGAAGTGCTTATTTACAACTTAATTAGACTTATTTTATGACAAGCACTTGTGCAAGTGTTTGGGAGAGCTTAATAAAATAGCTTATGATACGTCAGTAAAATGTTTTTAGCTTATTTCAATAAGCCATCTAGGATGACTTAGGAAAATAGCGTACAACTTTTATGAAAACAATTTAACCCAATATCCTCTTCTATAGTAGAAACAACTTATACATAGTTGCTTATATGATAAGCACTTATTCAATATGCTCTTGATTAAGATGTTTACCTAAATGTGCCCTACGTACATAATATTCATAAGCTCTTGTTTGATACAAGTTTATCCAATAAGTACTTAATTAAATTATTTTTTCACTAATTACTTTTTACTTGCGTTTTCTTAGTGCATTTCTTTTTACTTTCGTTTTCATAGCGCATGTCTTTTTACTTTCAATTACAGAATTTTGTTGGAGCAGTGAGTTTATTGATGTAAAGTGATCGTAACTCTTCTTGTTTGGTGTTTCCTTCCAGGCCATTGGGGCTGAATATGGGGAAGGCTTTGAGACTTTTAGGGCAGATGGACCACTAAAAGTTGATGTGGTAAGGAATTTTCTAGTTTTTCTTTACAATCAGATGGATCGCCTCTCTGTACTTTTCTCATGCCAGTACACTTTAATTTATGACTGAAGGATGCTAATTCTATTTGAAAATAGGACTATTTGAATGAGAAATTGCAAGATGGTTTTCTTCAGCGCATACGCTATGCTATGAAACCAGATGAAGCTTATGGTCTGATCTTCTCTTGGGACAATGTGGTGGTAAGTAATTTTAACTCAAACTTGTAGGTTTTATTTTTTTTCCTTTTCTTATTTTAGTTTTAGGGTTAGAATGAACCATGCAAGATTGTTACCTTCTTTACTTTAGTATTTTTTCATGTTAAGTGATGCTAGTTTAGTTTATGTTATTTATTGCAATTGCATGGAGGATTTTTTATTGTTCAGGTTGTTAATTACATGTAGGATTGACTGCTATTACCAAGTCTTGGGAAAAGAAGTGCATAGCCTTATGTTTATGTAATATCACACAACCAGTTCATTTAAATCAATTTCCTGATAAAAGCATGCAATTCATTTCAGGCTGGTACACGAGCTCTAAAAAGGAAGGCATGGGAGCAGCTGGCCTTTGAAGAGGGTATGTTAATTGTTATACTTCATTACTTTGGGGCTTTAGATGGGATGATCTTCAAAGATGTGCTCTTTTAGATGAATGGTACAAAATAGAAATAAAAGGACAGGATCTCCATTAAGGAATAGAACAACTCATAAAAAAGTATAACAAATAATCATTCCTTTGTTTAGATATTTCATTGATATATGTCTATTTGGGAACACAATTTTCTTAAATTAGAATTTAACTTTTTCAACTGATCAATTGTTGTTCAAAATGTTTCCTCTTCATTGTTGGTAGATGATAATGGAAACTTCAGAAGATTTGTTTAAAAGCTTTTTGAAAACGGTAGTGGCATAGCAGTGCGCAGCGGCCATTCTTTTTGAATAACAGAAGCTTTTTGAATAATTAATATTTTCATCATAGTTATCAATAGCACACTATAGTGGCATAGCAGTACCGAGCAGCCATGGGCCACTACAGTGTTTGAATAACATTGTATTTTCTGTGCAAAAATGTTGGTTGTTTTCATGTCGCAACTGTGGCTCATTACAGCTACAGTGACGATAGAGTGAGACTTTTTGAAAACTCATTTTTTTACTCAAAACGTCATTTTGGAGGGGGGTGGGTGTAAAGATGATTATACTCATTTGAGAATTAAAGAAAAACCGAATTAGCTGTATTTCTATGTTTCTTTGTGCAAAAAAAGAAACGTGGAAAAAACACTCACTCTTCTCCAACAATATCTGGTGGTGCTCAGCATCCATTTTTTTCTCTGTTCAGATCTTTGTACAACACTCATATTCACTTTTTATTGAGTGTTTAAGATGTCTTGTACTTGAAATATGAATCTGTCTTCTGAGTTTTGTTTATATCCTTGATTTATTTTGCTATTTACTTGTATGTTTTGCTTTAGACCTATGACTTTTTTATTTTTAATTGTGAATTTGTCATGAAGTTTGAGTATTTTTTATTTATTTAAATTTTCAAGTATTTATTTACATATAGCATAAATTATCTAATATTATCTAATCTATACAAATCAAGGTTTAATTACTCGTTTGGTCTCTTTACCTGCACAATCTTTATGCTTTATTCCTTGTATCTAGAAACTACTTGTTTTAGTCTATACACATATATTTTTTAATCCGTTTAATCTCTGCAGTGTACGACTAATACATGTTAAAAAGTGTATGTGTAGGCAAGTAGTTTCTAGGCGTAGGAACTAAAACGTTAAGATTGTGCAGGTATATGGATCAAATGAGTAATTAAACCTAAAAAAACTCAGAATAACAGTCATACTTCTATGAACTAGCCCACATAGCATTTTTGGGATTGACCGCTACATGCTACCATCCAAGATTGATAACTATAATTATCATATGCAGGAAAGGATATTCAGGAAGAAGGTGATTTGCACAAATTACTGTTTTATGCAGGTGCTGATTATGTGTTGCATAAGGTGAGTTTACCTTTTTCTTTTGGTTTGTTGGTTTTACATGGGCATTGAATTATGAAGACATGCTTTCTTAAAGATAGCATCATCATTAAAAGTCTAAAATGTTGCTCTGAACATTTTTTTTGCTGATTATCCTTTTTTAATTTGCAGTTTTTTCTCTCAGATAAGGCAGAAAATGAGCTGAATAGGCTAAAGTTGAGGTTTTCTCAGATATATTATGATAATCTTGTCAGAGTAAGTTGTTGTTTTGATTTATTCTGATGGCTATTGTCAAGGGTCCAGAGGGGTAAAACCTGACATTTCTTGTTGCAACTTTGTCTATAGCTTGAAAAACCAATGGATGGCCTCAATGACTGGTTGGAAGCAGTTTATACAGCTCGCATCCCCTGTGCTGTGGTTTCAAGTCTTGATAGAAGAAATATGTTAGAGGCTTTGGAGCGAATGGGGCTCAGCAAGTATTTCCAGGTTGGTTTTAAGAAGAGTGTACAAGAAATCAATTCTTTCCTTCTTTCTCCAATCATGGCATTGAAAAGCATATTGGTAAAAATAACAAGTTTTGCTTGAACTTGGGTTGTACTTAAAGACCACCAGATCTCACTTGTTTTGTTCGGGTATTGGCTTCGATTGAATCATGGTCAATATATTTGGAAAATGCTGTTCACATACTTTAATTAAGAAAAAAAGCAGTTTGTTTATGCTGCTATTTATGATCTAGATCCATTATAGGGAAGAGGAATGCTAGTAAGGCACTATTATTGGGTAGAATCCATGTGGGTCCGTATCCATATTTACTAGTTCTCACCCTTAGTGTAACTTACATGACTCATTGGATTATGGAGTGTTGCGCTAGCATTTCTCTTATAGGGAATTAGGGACCAAAATGGCTTTCCCCACTTTTCGTGGGCAACCCCAATTTGATAACTTGGCCAATTTATGGCTAGACTTCAACCTATTTTATGTACTAGATATAGTGTATAAATGTATAAATAACTTGACATGCCCTAAAAATTTCCACTTGCTGATTGCCTCATTTGATTTGCAGGCAATTGTGACAGAAGAGGATGGAATGGAGTCAATAGCTCATAGATTTCTTTCTGCTGCTGTCAAGGTATAGTTCCATCCATGTAATTCTATTTTGATGAAATGTTTCTGGCTTGAAACTATTACTATATTTATTATGGTTTGAACACTTGTCTTTACAACATGTAGTATAATACTATTTTTTTTTGGTTAATATGCAGTGTAATACTATAATTGAACTCAGGCAAGTTTCTAGGCCCATCTTTATTAAATTGTAAATACTAACACTGCAGAAATTTGGAAAGTTATAGTAGTAGTCTACTATCTATGGCAAAACATGGACAGCAGCACTGGATTTATATAACTCCTATGTTGTTCAATGCAAAGACAAGAGAATAAAATATTTTCTTTAAAGATGTGGGCTGAGTGATGTAGTTTTAAAAGGTCGAGATGCTTTCATTTTCTTTGGGGTGATATCGTTGTCTAGTATCTTTTGTGTATATATATATATATATATATATATATATCTAATATATTAAGATACTGAAAGCATCTTAGTAAAGCATGGAAAATTTTGGAATAATAACTGCTGCTAATTGTGTGCTTAGACAGTGTTCACAATAAATGCCAAAGGTCCAAAATGAAAATAAAGAGGCAAATGTTTAGTGTGGCATCGATATTATATGCAGGGTTGTTTAGGTTCCACTGGCTAATTATTCTGCAAGTCTACCATAAATTTTTTCTCGTTCTTACAATATTCTGCTATCTTTTGAATTGTTTGCCTATATGCCTCGCAGTTGGATCGGAAACCTTCCAAGTGTGTGGTTTTTGAAGATGATCCTAGAGGAGTAACTGCTGCGCACAATTGTACAATGATGGCTGTAGCATTAATTGGAGCTCATCCTGCGTGAGTAATCACATTTATGCATAATAATATAAGATGTTGGTATGAAAACAAGATTTCGTGAAACATCTAAGAAATGCATATTTCCATTTTAATGCTTTTCATGTCCAAACACCATTTCCCATGTACACAAGTACATGGAAGTGGATAGAAATTCAACTTGACATTTAATCAGCTTGCGAGGGATAACATTAATCCAACGTATTTCCCTTCTATTGAAATGAAAGAGTATTTTCCATTCAGTTAAACACTGAGTACTTGAAATTTTTTTGATGAAATTATTCTTTTGGCATTTAGAAACTGATTGATGTTGAAACATGCAGGTATGATTTGGGGCAGGCTGATCTTACTGTTGCTAACTTTAGTGAACTTTCTGTGATCAACTTGCGAAGACTATTTGCTAACAAGGGTTCTTCATTTATGGACTTACAGAAGCAGATCGTAGAGAAAACTCCTCCCAAAAGGAAACTTACAATAGACACCATTTTTTAATACATTTTCTCCCCCCCCCCCCCCCCAAAAAGCTAAATTTCCTTGTAATTAAATAGTTATGCAGTCATAATATTTTTTTATATCTAATAAAATTGCAATCAGTTTGGTCTGATTTTATCCGTATGTTTTATATCAATTTCTTTTCTTTTCACTTACAATTGTCTCATCAAAGTGGGATTTAGTCATTTGGACCCCCCTTCCCCCACGTCTCTATTTTTATTTAAACCTAATATAGTTTGAAAATGAAATTTGATTGAGATTATTAGAAACAACATCATGAGGGAGCCAAATCCTTAATAATGTGTCTTTTTTTAGCTATGTTTTGGCATATGAATAATTTTGCATCTAGAAGTAAAACTAACGATAGATTTATTTTTTGGACAATGATAAACGAACATTATTTTGGAGTTTATTTCAGTGGAGAAAAAGAGATAAAGAGAGAAAGTGATAAATGTGATAAGTAATAATGTGAAAGAAAAAAAATATAGTGAAAGAAGATCAAAGAGAAAGGGTGTGAATGTGTTGTCTTTTCTTTATTGTATAAAACTAGGAATAACATTCCAAACATGGCGAGTTAGTACAGGAACTATCTCAGGCGATCACAAATCTTGTTATCATTATCTTCAAAGCGTGGCAGGTTGCATATTCTCACTTCTATACACAAATGACTTGAGTAACAAAAAGAGAATAAATTGGCAGAAAAAAAGACTTTAACCATCTAGTCACAAAGTGATATATATAACAATCCTGTTTGCAAATGTTAGTAATATATTTTTTAACAATTAAGAAAATATTTTTTAACATACTTATTTTAATATATTATTGATTAAAATTTATTAAACATTATAAATTTTTTAGTGAAATTAATTAAATAGTGGGTCACAGTAAATGAGTATTAATAACATTTTATAACCCATGCTGTCATTTTTAACTTATTTAAATTTATTTTAGTTTGCCTGAAATTTTGCCTTAAATCCTTTTTACTACCTTGAGAGAAAATAATTACTTGGATCAATATAATGGTGAAACTTAAAAGTTTGAATGATATATATGTGACACGATTTTTAATAAAAATGTATTCCTTTTAAATTGAATTAATTACATATTTTGTCTATTTTTTTAAACTTTTTTTTTAGTTAGTTAAATTGTGAGACCATTTTTAAATATTTTTAAAACAATTTCAGCTAATAAAAAAATATTTAAAAAGCGCGTTGTCACAGGTAGAAATGTATTGCTCAACATTTTAATGCAAACAAGGTCATAGGTAGAACTTGGAAGCGTTGTCACAAAATTCCATGGAGCAGTTGGTGACATGGCAAAAGCAGAACAAATTGGGGATTGCCATTGGTGAATGCTATTGCTGATCTGATTCAATCCCTTATCTTTCCTTCCTTCCCCATACCCATATCATATCACTTCCTTCAAACTTATTCATTTTCTCTCTCTCTAAAACGCAACAACACACGCGCAGAACCTTTTCAACTTCACTCTTCAATTCAGTTCAATTTCAAACATGCTTTGCGTCAACACTGCCTTCACCTCTTTCTTACCCAGAAAATCAACTTGCGTCTTTTCCTCCAAAACAACCACCCCAATTTCCTGCAACCTCCAAGGTATCATTTTTTATTATCATTCACTTGTTAGGGTTTTTCATTTTCTGGGTTCTCCTCTTGACATTTTCAGCTTCCACCAAGACCCAGATAACACATCGGAGCTCTTAACTTTTTTCGTCCCCCAAATTTAATAAAGATTTTTTTTTGTAATTATAATTTAACAGCCCAGAGAACTCATAGTTGACGATTTTCATTACCACCATTTTGCCATGAACTTGTTATTATTTAAATTCTTTGCGTGTTTTTAATCGTCTTTTTTGGTCAAAGCTCAAAAGTCGAAACCCATTCTTCATTTTTATTCCCTAATTAAAGAATGCGTTTTTATTATTTTGTATCTGAGTAGTTCTGGAAAGTCTTGTGCAGGAACAGTTGCAGAACCAAAATCTACAGCTGCTGCTGAACCTCTTTTGCTAAATGCAGTTCGTGGGATAGATGTTGAAAGGCCCCCGGTTTGGCTCATGAGGCAAGCGGGGAGGTACATGAAGGCAGGTTCATGCAGCTATTTCTATTTGTGATTTATGGTTTACTTAATAATCTTCAGGATTTGGGAATTCCATTGAAGTTGTAGAAGTCAAACTTAATTGTAGGTTTAGGACAGCCTAATTTGGTATTGGTGTTTGTAATTTTTTTGTATATTGGCTAGAAGTTACTGTTCTGAACCGCTTGCTCTTTTAACCGGAATGAAAGAACAGAGTTGACTTTGTTTCACATGCGCAGTGGGATTGTGTTGCTTTATGAAAATGGAACTGCACTTGGACTCTGTTGGGATAAACTTCTCCATAAATACTTATAGGAGAAGAAAACAATAAGGAAAAATTAAATAACGTTCTTCCATAGGCGAAAATTAGCTTATGTATAAGTTAAAATCATCTTTTGGAGAAGCTAAATGAGAAAACCTTTGCAAATGAACTTGTGCATAAGTTAATTTTAGTGAAGCTAATTTTATTTTTGCTTCTTATCTTATGGAGAAGTTTGTTTAAATAGGGATTTGGTGTAAATAGTTGTGCTGTTGTTAACTGTGTCATTTTTTAGTTTGAACCTTGTCTGAAACCAACATGGCTAACAGAATGTTAACATTTTCCAAAATTATATTCACATCAGAAATTCTTTTAGAAGTTTTTCCGGATGAATTTAGCCCAAGAATTTGTTTGAATTTCCAAGATCCATGCTATTTGCTTCAATTGTAAATTTAAATGCAACACCTTTCTTGTTATAAATGCAACCAAACATCAAATTGAGAGTTTTGTTTTTCTTTGTGAATTATGAGTTAAGTGTGTTTTCTTTGTTGAAAATAGATCTAATTTGTTAAGCTTTATTTACCAGAGTTACCAAACCATCTGTGAGAAATATCCTTCATTCCGTGAAAGATCTGAAAATGTTGATCTCGTGGTGGAAATTTCTCTGCAACCGTGGCATGTTTTCAAGCCTGATGGAGTAAGATAACTCTCTGGCACTCTTTAATTTATTTATGCTTTTTCAGGCATTTTTCACCACACTTTTTGTATTATGGTTCTGATTTTGTTGCCATTAACAATTTGCTTGGTACTTATTCTGTGACAGGTGATTTTATTCTCAGACATTCTTACCCCACTTTCTGGAATGAATATACCCTTTGATATTGTGAAGGGTAGGGGTCCTGTTATATTTGATCCTATTCACACAGCTGCCCAGGTTGATCAAGTGAGGGAGTTTATTCCTGAAGAATCAGTTCCATATGTTGGTGAAGCACTGACAATTTTGAGGAAAGAGGTCAGACTGGTCCTATGTTCTGTTGCATTTCTGCTTTTCTTCATTTTACCGCCCACTTCCTTCTTATAGCCGAAGCATATCTGTTTAGTCAAGTTCCATAAGACAGGAAATTCTTTATGTTTGTTTGACTTAAAAAGAACTCTCTGTATTTTATGGATGCTCATTGTTGGGGGGTTGTAATAGCATGGAATGATGGAGAAAAGGTGATTGAAGGCATATCTCATGTGGTACATGGGGGAACATATACCTTGAAAACTCTATCTATCCTATAGGTGGCTATTAAGATACTGAGTTAATCTGCATTTCCTATTTGTATTAAAAAGTTGTTTCATGTACTAGCAAATGGTGGAGCTTCATGAAAACATACCCAACATCTAAATTTCTTATTATTGTTGCTTTATAATTATTTTCTGTGGCCCAATTAATGTATTACACCCCTATGTTTTACTACCTATGTTTTACTATCTTATTGAATTCAGAAGTATTGATTGCAGGTGGATAATAAAGCTGCAGTCCTTGGTTTTGTTGGGGCACCGTTCACCCTGGCATCATATGTGGTTGAAGGTGGTTCATCAAAAAACTTCTCAAAAATAAAGAGATTGGCTTTCTCTGAATCCAAGGTAATCTTCAAACATCTTCCCTTATCATTGAGACATACTAAACTTGTTGCTTATTGCATGCAACTCAGACGTTCTTATGTTTTACTTAAGTTTTTTCAGCATTTTGAAACCTGAAATATACTTATGAGTCCAGATAGTCGCCAACAAATCCTTGAGTTGGTCATTTAGTTAAAAAATTAATTCTGGTTAAACTGGAAAGAAGTTAGCACGGTTCATGTTACCATCGTTGTTTAGGTTATTCTTTTGTTTTCTTTTATTTTGTGTATTACGACAGAGCTTTTGCATTGATGGGACACATTGAATTTTGATATTTACACGATTAAAAATCTAGTCTAAGTCGAGAAGGAATTCATTTGTTAATCAATTTCTGCACTATTTCTTTGACTCGTTACACTCAATTACTCTGTGAAACTGTGATTCGTCCACAGATCCTGCACTCATTACTGCAGAAGTTTACAACGTCAATGGCCAGATGCATTCAATACCAAGCTGACAATGGAGCTCAAGCTGTTCAGATCTTTGATTCATGGGCAACAGAACTTAGTCCAGTGGATTTTGAAGAATTCAGTTTGCCTTACTTAAAGCAGATTATTGATACTGTGAAGAAAAGTCATCCAAACCTCCCTTTGATCCTCTATGCAAGTGGGTCTGGGGGCTTGCTTGAAAGACTAGCTTTGACAGGTGTGGATGTAGTTAGCTTGGATTGGACGGTTGATATGGCTGATGGTAGGAGGCGACTGGGACCGAATATAGCTGTCCAGGGGAACGTGGACCCTGGCGTTCTTTTTGGTTCAAAAGAGTTCATCACTGATCGGATAAATGATACTGTGAGAAAAGCTGGTAGAGGGAAACATATCTTGAATCTTGGACATGGCATTAAAGTAGGTACGCCTGAGGAGAATGTTGCACATTTTTTTGAGGTTGCTAAATCAATCAGATACTAAGCAGCTAATTATGATTAATTCATTTTTTTTGTTTAATTGCACTTTTAGTTTCTTTACTATGATCGATGTTTGATTTTGATTATCTAATGCATTTTCTCAGCAACTAAATTTCCCAATTTTTCTAATTGAAAAAAATGTCCCTGTTAATCTTTCATCTAATTACGAATAAAAGTTAGGGACATGGACAGTGATGTACCGTGTATGTACTTTGCACAATACGTTTACAGAGTTACCATACTAGTGGACTCTTCTGAATTTAGTTTACTTAAATATCAATATAAACAAAATATATATTTTTTACACCAAATAAAAGTAATCAGTTAATCCATTAAAATGTTTTAATAATAAAGTACCATATCACCTATTTATTAAGCTATTAGTTTCAAATATTAAATTGTTAGCAGTTGGACTATAAACTATAAACTAATAGTGGAATTTGATTTTTTTTCCCTTTCAATTAGTTGATTGTTGTAAAAGTATAATAATGGAGAACCAAAATTACAACACTGTCCAAAGTAGTGCAATTGAGCCATCTAAACAAGCATTAAAGGTCGATTCGGTCCCAATTAAGCGAATATGTTGAAAACTGGCCCATCAATTTACATATTCAAATAAATAATTCTATATTTGGTAAATAAAGAATTATTTTAAATGTGTTTAACTCCATTAAAAAACAAATATACATGGTACCATCCATAACCCAACGTAAGATATGCTACTAGAGAACCCAACCGATGACCACCAACGCATGTCAGTTTGTGGAGTGAAACTTCCTGCGTCTTCATATTTTGTTTCATGCATCATGCAATGGAGGGCAAGAAACAAAATATGCAGGTGTAGGAAGCAGCGGTCCAGTTTGTCTGATCCTAGTTTGGTCCACGATCTTCCTTGTGATGGAGACATGTCCATGTTAAAAAAACAAAAAACAGAGACTTGTCTGATCTTGCCAAGTTGACTAAATCCAAGGTCCATGGATTTGTTTTAGGTTGAAACAAAATAACGGTAATGATGTTGGTCCATTAAATAGTACTTGTAAAAGTACTATTTTTTTCGATGAATTATTGTAAGCGTACGATAATGCTTACTAAATTTGTATTAATAGCGTGACCTTTTTTTTTTTTTAGTCAAGTATTCTTCATTTTGGAGACGATCTTATTCAAGTAACCCAGTCATATCTAGGATTCAATAGAGTGGCAATATGAGATGGAAACATAATTACATAAGAATTATACGCTATAATACTTATTTTTATTTGTAGAAATTGAAGACATTATAAAAATTTATAATAACTCACACTTGATCAATCAACTGAATTAAATCTCCTTTATATATCTTATAATATTAAAAGCACTCTCTTTTTAGTATTGGATGCAAGTGAGTCACAGTCACGTCATCCTAAAAAGTTTGTTTGGTAGAGTGAAGAAATAGAAGGAGATGAAGTAAGTAGGTGAAAAAAAGAAAAAAAATTGAGGAGAAATAGAAGTTGTTTAGTCAAAGTAAAATAGAATGAAATAGATAGAAAATAGATATTGTAACTATTTGTTAAATTGAACCAAACAATTTTGATCTTGAGCACTTCACGAATAATGATATTATAACTATTTTTGTAATTTTCTGTTTTATAACACAAAAAGAAACAAAAGAAAATAGCATGAGAAGATTCAAATGTTTTGGTAATGTTGATGGTTTGCTGATGCAATTGTCTTTGATATATGTTTGATATGTGGGTTAAATATAACTCATCAAATGTTGCGTGTCTTGTATAGTAGTAAATTATAATGGCAGATCGTACAAGATAGGGATTGTTTCAAAAGCCTAGAATACGTCAATTCCATGAACATGAATACATGATCTTCGGTAGGAATATGTTGTATCAAATATGGTTCTTTGCAACATGACAACAAAGACTTTAAGACCATGTTATAGGAAAGTTCCCAACTTAACAAAACTCAGCGATTTGTTCCATAATGAGATTGAGCTGAAGATGTTAAGATTTTAATTTGAGTGATTGATTTTTAACATAAATAAAAGGGCACCCCAGTACTCTCTACCCGTTCTCAGGATTAAATTGTTGACGCTGAATAATTTAATGAATACCAAAAGATTCAAAAGTACATTTAATATTGCAAATTAACAGGCAAAAGATAAAGCTCATCAATATATTGCAAGAATCCTGTTAACTAGCTGATGATGAATCTCATGGGGAGTGCAAACTTCAGTGCTGAGATGCTTGCAGCTCCTTAGAAGACTTGTTTGAAATAAATCACATTTTTTTTAATTTTAAAAACAAGTTTTCTGTTCTAACTTTCAGTATTGATTTCGAAAACAAAACAAAAGACAAATTTGCTTGTTAAGAAAAGTTCCAATTTTTTTAAAAAAAGATATCAATATCAACAAATTGCGCGTGCGAAAACAATTCTAAGTTGTTTATGGTTTCTTAATTTTATTAATAATTTTCAAAATACACATGTGTGAAAATAAATTATCTAATAATGTCTTTCTATTATAAGTTGTTAAATTTTTGTATTTTTTTCTCAAAACAGATTATTGTGCCATTTTCATTAAGCGTATTACATATTTATGCTAGTCAAATATATTTCTTTTGTGACTCACTATTCCAAAACAGAAGCATAAATTGATTAGAGATCTTCAAAATTTTAATTGTGAGAACTTCCCTTCGATGCATATTGTCTACCAACACATATCATGTACTTAATGGAGAATGGGTAGGTTGATACACTTTTTTCATCGGTGCAAACTGGTTGGCTAGGCGTTTTTGTTAATTGAAAAAAGGTATGAAAAGCAAACAAGTGAAAGACTTAAGCTACCTACAGAGAAGAGAAATACGCATATACGTGGTCTTTTAGTGATGTAATAACTGACAATACCATAAATTAAATAATGTGATAACCGATAAGGTACCAAATCCAGATCAGATACATGTAAGCAGTGGGTCCACTTTACCTTTAACTAGAGGGAAAATTCAAAACCAAAGAAAACAACACTCAACTATATTAATCTTACCTAACATCCGAGTCTGAAATTTTGGCAACGTGCACATTGATAACAAAATCTGAAGTCTACATGTTTATATATAAATATATCATATCATATCCGAAGCTAACACAAGTACAATCATAAAAACTGTTTATATTTTAAACCTGGGCGTTTCCTTTTGCACCTCTAAAAAAAAACAAATTTGGGGGGTAGTTTTAATTTGCTACCCCTCCCCTACGTGGCCAAACAGAACGCATACATGAGAATGTGTTTTCCTAAAAGAGTTGCTGCACATGTTTCTATTTTTCTAATCTAGTGCGTGTTTGGAAACAAATCACGGGTGTGATTTTTTCACGTCAAAGTGAACTTTACTAGTTCCTTTTGCGTTTTTTTACATCACAAACGCGATTTTTACGTGTAAAAACGTAGTGTTTCCAAACACCCTATTAGTTCTCTTGGTGAAGTTAAGCAATTGGTGAACTTTTCTGGAATTTTCTGAAGGCTGGGAAGAAGCAGGAAAACATTTGGGCTCAAGTCTATCTTAACGTGCAACCCAGGTTCTGCTTTGTTACAATTTTTTTTTAAAACTTAGTAATCATGTTATGTGTCTTTTTGTTGTTGTTTGCTTTATCTTTGTGCATTCAAATGCGGTTTTGTTTACTTATGAGCTTTATTTTTGTGCATTGAGTTGAATTAATTTTATGAAATTAATGTTATAATGTTCTCAAGGACTATTGTGGTGTTTTTGAATTAGTATTCGGCTGCTTAGTCTATCAAATTATATACTTGCTTGAAACCTTAATTTTGAAGCTAATTCCAGTATAAAAAAATTGAAGCTAATTTATTGTACTGTGGTGTTCTTCAATTGGTTATTTCTCTTTTTTGTTATTTTCACAACAAACAATTATGAAGTTTAATTTACTAGTTTGGGACTGCAATGAGACTAAAAGTACACTTTATAGTAAGTAATGCAAGTTAATGACGTTAACCAAAATTCATTTTGACGAAGACAAAGATCCAGATTACTTAGTGAACAACATAATAATTCTAGATCCAATAATGAATTTGGATCGAGTAAAAGTAGGAGTGAAGAGTAGAATGATTTTCATCCTAAAATTAAGACTACATACAAAAATGAATTACATGATTGATGTAAAAAGATAATAGAATTGATAGCTAATGATATAAGGAGTTTAGAGTTTGTTACTCAAGGAGGAGGAAGTGATTTGTTGTTATATATATAAAAGTGGTAGAATGAAGAGATTTTCTTAATACTAGTGGTCAAAGCATCCAATAGCATGTTTAAGTTGTTGAAGGTGTAAATAGGTTGTCCTAGACCTGCCAACCTGCTCAATTAAACTCAACTTGTTATGTTTTTTTCGTACACTAAATTAAAATTGGATTAGATAACAAATTTATAAATTTTATATTCAATCAAATTCAACTACATAATAAATATATAATTAAAAAAACAATTGTCTAATTCTTTCTACGTGTTATATGTGAGAATTTGTGAGTAATAAAAAAACCTTGAGTTGTAAAACAATTTTAATAAGTTTTTTATTATTGAATACTAGCTTTGAGTGGTAAAACAATGAGGTAATAAATATTAACTATTGAATTATAAAAATTAAGAAGCAATGGAACAAAACCAAGCTATTAATTTTGAGGCATTTTTTCATCTAAGAGTTAAAGAAATGTCAACATTTATTTTTAACTATTCAACTCAATAATTCAATCCAATTAAATTTTATTGATTTGAATTAAAAATTAGATTAAATTTAACTTAGATCACTTACACATCAGCCCGGAGAAATTATCTAAAAATTTATTGAACAAACCCAAATTATTTAATTACATAATTATGTTCCAAAAAATCTACATAATTGCTACATATTTGTGCCAGTGAGTTATTGTTTTTATTCACACGAGTTAGTTATATATTGGTGCCCCAATGAGTTTTGGAACATACACTTGGGGTGGGGGACCAAATTGCAAAATCGATAAGCATTTTTGAATATCAGTGAAAGATGAGGCAGAATAAAGTCAAAAGTGCAAAGAAACTCCTTTATAACAACTAAGCTTACTTGCTGTTTCGAGTAGCATTATGCTTTTTGGTATCTTCTCGTCAAGGCTCTCCTCGTCCCTTCAAACGGTAACCCTTTCTTTTTCTCTTTCTTCATTCTTCACACCCTTTGTGTCATCTTCTTAGGCTCCTCATTGTCGTAATTCATCTGAATTCTCCTAAACTTTTATCTTATTCTTTGTTTGGATGATCG
This sequence comes from Glycine latifolia, assembly GCA_013407115.1. Classification (NCBI taxonomy): domain Eukaryota; kingdom Viridiplantae; phylum Streptophyta; class Magnoliopsida; order Fabales; family Fabaceae; genus Glycine; species Glycine latifolia. Next base: position 1,811,565 of record CM023958.1, read on the forward strand.
ATGAAGGGAGAGTGAAAAGGGTTCGTTTTTTATTTGCCTCTCTTTTTTTTTTTTGGGTTTTAGACGATCATCTGATTAAGTTCTAACCTTGTGAATGTTCTAGTTTTGATTTTTGTAATACCCCTTGTTGTTTCACTGGATTGTTTCAATGAATTTGTTTCTGTTCTAATTGAACTTTTTGTATGTGTTTGTTTTGGAACCTTCATATATGTGTCTTTTACCGTTTTTGTTACTCATTCTCAGGGAGAGCGTTTGAATTGACACTGGGGGTGATGAAATACGTGTCTGAACATTGAGACCACCTTCTCTCAAGCCATTTTGATCTTAAATGCGTTTTTTGGTGGCTTCTTGAGGAGATTAAAGGACTCAGGTGAAAGAGTAACGTATCTATTGTGTTGCTAATAAGCACTGAAATTGCTGGTGGTGTGTTTTTTTCTCAAGGGTAAGCAGATCCTTGAGAGAGAAAGGTTCTTTGCTTAGAAAACCGGGGTGCTTAATTTGTGTTTGAGGGTTTGTGCTTGAAAATGGAGAAAAGAGGGAATGTGTTGATGGAGAAGTATGAGTTTGGGAAGCTATTAGGTCAAGGAAACTTTGCGAAGGTTTACCATGCAAGGGACGTCAGAACTGGTGAGAGTGTTGCCGTTAAGGTGATTGACAAGGAGAAAGTTCTAAAAATTGGGCTGGTGGATCAAACGAAGAGAGAGATATCGATTATGAGACTGGTTAAACACCCCAATGTTTTGCAGCTTTATGAGGTCTTGGCCACCAAGACCAAGATTTACTTCATCATAGAATATGCCAAAGGGGGTGAACTTTTCAACAAGGTAGCTAAAGGTAGACTCACTGAGGACAAGGCAAGGAAGTACTTTCAACAATTGGTCAATGCTGTTGATTTTTGCCACAGCAGGGGTGTTTATCACAGAGATTTGAAGCCAGAGAACTTGCTTTTGGATGAGAATGGTGTTCTCAAAGTAGCGGATTTTGGATTGAGTGCACTTGTTGAATCTCACCGTCCAAAAGACATGCTGCATACAATTTGTGGAACTCCTGCATATGTGGCTCCTGAGGTTATAAGTAGAAGGGGCTATGATGGAACAAAAGCTGATGTATGGTCTTGTGGAGTGATCCTATTTGTTCTTTTGGCTGGTCATTTGCCATTCTATGATTTGAATCTTATGTCACTGTATAAGAAAATAGGTAAGGCGAAATACAAATGTCCAAACTGGTTTCCATTTGAAGTGCGTAGACTGTTAGCTAAAATCCTTGATCCCAACCCAAATACCAGGATATCCATGGCAAAAGTTATGGAAAATTCGTGGTTCAGAAAAGGATTCGAACCCAAATCTGGTCAAGTGAAAAGAGAGGATGTTAATGTGGATTTAGTTGTTTCTGATCAAGTTTTTGGCTTGTGTGAGAATACAAGTGCTGCTGTTGTTGAGGCAGAGCAAGCATTGGTTAAACCTGCACATTTTAATGCTTTTAATATAATTTCTCTGTCTGCTGGGCTTGACTTGTCTGGCCTCTTTGCTGGCAATGTTGAGCTGGATGATACCAAATTTACATTTATGAGCTCTGCCTCATCCATCATGTCTACCATGGAGGATATTGCTCGCACTTTGAGGATGGAGATAATTAAGAAGGATGGAGGGTTGCTGAAATTGGAAAGATCCAGGGAGGGTAGAAAAGGACCACTTTCCATTGATGCTGAAATATTTGAGGTCGCCCCATCTTTCCATTTGGTTGAGCTGAAGAAGTCCAGCGGTGATACATTAGAATACCAGAAGATATTGAAGGAAGACTTAAGACCAGCTCTCAGAGATATTGTCGGTGTTTGGCAAGGTGAGCAGCATGTGCAGTAGCAAGGTTGTGTACTCCTTAAAAGATTCATTGATTTTTCAAGTTATGAATTAATTACAGTTGAGTTACTATGGTAATTGACTTGTTGATATTTATACTATGTTATACATGGTTTTGGTTGAGAATGCCAGCTGAATTTTGAGATGTCATTACATCATACCATTGCTAGAAAGAGTTTTTTATTTTTATTTTTATGCCAATATGTAAATTCGAAATCAAAATCTATAATGTTTTCCCAAAGGTTCTGGTTCTCCATCATGCAACTACTGTAAGAAAACCTATACATACAGCGCTTATGTTCAGTCTTAGTGCTAGTAAAATAAAAAAAAGGAAAAGTTCGGCTGAAGCTTATTCGGTTCTTGTGTGATCAAGGTTTTGCTTAAGTATGTATGACTAATAGTGAAATCACTTAGCCGTCCTTATCAATGGGTGGAACTCCAACTTTTTTGTAACGAGTCATTGCACACAAATTGATAGCTTAAATACATACAAATCGTTGAATAAATCTTCTGCTCTGTAATAAATGAAACTTGGTCCTCAATGTTTATTGTATTATACTATTAGTTCTTTTTTCGAGTTTGGATCATCTTAGGGTCCATTCTATAAAGTACATGATGGAATGAGAAAACTAAAGAAGTTAAATGTTTTCACCCAACCATATAAGTTAAGTGCTTCTATTTCATTTCAAAAAAATCTTCCTGATGAATCTTCATCAATAGCTACCAATTCTATATTTTACTCAAAAAGCTGCAAGGTGCACTGTATTTCGCAACCCCTCTTTTCAAGTTAGGGTGTAGCTTTTACTGGTTGAAGCTTTATCGCATTTTGCCACAAACTCAAGCATTATGAAGCTCTATTCACTTATCAATAGTTTTCTAGGAAGAACCTCACTCCTCTAGAATGAAGTTTACCCCACACCTTTAACCATGTTTAAGCGCAAGAAGCAAAAGCAACTGAATGGAAAATGTTTTTACTTTTTAGTGATGATGGTATGTGGTTCATTGTTGTGTCATGCATCCTAACTATTTTGGTTATCAAACTATCAATGCCGGCACTTCATCCTTAGCCCTTTTTTCTTCTATAGAGAAGGGCATTAAATAATCTTTATATTGTACTCAATTCAAGTTTTGTATAGTTTTGAATTGATAAATTTCCGGGTATCTTAAGGTTGGGATAATTATAAGGCTGAAACCACGTGGAATTTGTCAAAACTTTTCAAACTAAAAACGTTTCAACTCAATTTCAAGGAAGTCTCCGTTTCGATTTAGTATAGGTTCAGAGGGCTCTCCAATCAAACCATACAATTAATTATGATACGATTTAAGTCCTTCATTTTCATCATTCTATCACTGCATTAGGTTCAGATATCTACGTGAAGGACATGAATATTTTTCACCACCGAATCATAAGAATTTGTGGATATTTTATCCAATGCGTTCTTCTAATTGGATACATTGCTTCAGTATTTAAAATATATCTATTCCATAGATAAAAAAAGATAATATATTGAAACATAGCATTTTCACATGAAATTTTATTAGAAAAAGAAGGAAAAAAAATACTATCATTGCACACATATTTTACAAAATAGCACACACGGTGTAGTGACTAGTGATATATATTAATTTATAGATTCATAAATTCTACCCAAACTTGTGTATATGAATTTATTTCGCTCCAACTTTACTTATAGGTGAGGCTAATTAAATTCAAATAAACAATCATTTATCAGTTTGCCGCAGAACATGTCAAGAAAATTTAGGTTTAATATGACACTACTGGTTGGTTATTTTATCATGGCCTAGGCCTACCACCACCCTATAGCTAGTTATCACACTTGTAAACCAAGAGAGGCGTCCAAAGTTGGGTTTCCTCCCTCCATTTGAACACAAAGACCCTCCTTGACCCTTATTGATTCCCTCTTATAAATGTATCTACTTGAAACCCAAAGAAAAACCACCATATTAACACTTGACATGACCAACAAAAACCCATAATAGTAGTCCAAGTGACAATCATTCAAGTTGTCCCCTATCCAGCTCTTTTTGTCACCCCTTCCTGTTATTTTATCAACCATTGTCACCAAAAAGCTATTCAAGAAGTTCCCAACACCGATCCCACTAGTGAAGAATGTAGTTCCAAGACTTTGCATGTCTTCAGGGGATTGATCATAGAAGAATTCTAGCAATCCAATGGCATTGAACACATCTGCTATTCCAATTAGTACATACTGAGGCAACAGCCAAAATATACTCATAGGGACAATATCTTTAGGACTAGCTACATGGTTTGCTCCAATGACATGCATTCTTCTAACTTCTACTACATAGGCAATTGCAATGGCTATGATCTGGATTGAAAATCCAATCCCAAGCCTTTGAAGCAATGTAATCCCTCTAGGGTGGCTGGTTTTCTGGCGCATGAACGGCACGAAAAACCGGTCATACATTGGCACCGAGAGAAGCATGGAGAGTGTCACAAAGCTTCCAAGAGAGGCTGATGGAATTTTAAAATGAGGGCCAAGGTTTCTGTCCAAAGTGGTGCCTTGTTTCACAAAAAGAGTGTTAATTTGTGCCCAAATGGTGCTTGGAATCAGTGTCACTAGCCATACAAGGGCCATGCCAAAGATAAGCTTTGCTCCTTCCACTTGGGATACTGTCAATGGTACTCTTGTGGAGCCAGCACTGTCTTCTTTAATAGCAGCCTTGTCCAAAAACCTGAACACACTTAAGTTTTCAGTTTCTAACAAAATCGGTGTTTAAGAAAAAAAAATTGTCATTGTGTAGCAGTGAAATGATCCAATCTTCTGCCAACAAATCCATCCTATGTGTCTCTCTATGCACCAAGAGTGCAAGTGGGGACTATACCGTGTTTTGCATGCAATATGTGATAGCTATTGTTTGTGATAATTTTGCAACAGTGGTGCATCTGTGGTCAGTGGTCACAATTGTGGAAAACAACTTGGTTGAAAGATAGTGACTAGTCATGATGAAAGAAGGCCTCAAATTAAGAAGATAGTGTGAAGTGTTCACATGGAAGGAATTCAATAAGAGGAATGATATAGTTGGCCCCTAATGCCTCACTCTTTTGCCTCAAATTGTGGGTTCCCTGGTTGTGCACACAAATTGTACAGAATGAATGAGACTCCCTTTGACTTTGACTGACTCAGAGCCAAGAGATTAAAACGGGGAACATGGAATCTTTAGACATGGACCATTTTCTAGATTCTCTGTCAAATTGATGATGAGTTGGGTATAGATGGAAATTGGAAAATGCCTTTCATAGATGCTTCCAAGTTTTACTGTGTATTACCCCACAGGCAAGGCCCGGGCAAGCTTAAATCAGTCCCCTACCACTTATGTACAATTTATGCCCAACAATCTTTACATGGAAAATGTTTCGTGACCATGAAAATGAAACATGACCTCTCATTTAATGCATGTACTTGTTATTTGTAAAGAATTAATCGACTTTTTTCGTATGAATCCCATTTGATTAAATCTTTAGTTTGAACTATACGACAAGTATTCTATTTCTCCATTTTTGTGGTATTAATCTGAACCATTTATACACATATTTTAGATGTGTATATATATGAAAAAATAAAATAAAAAATAAGTGAACGATAAAAGATGATCATATACAACATTTAATAAGGTGTCAATTTTTTTATATTTAACTAATGAAATTATTAATACATTGTCCCAGTTATTTTATATTTCTCCTCCCTTTGTCTCTTTTGATTATTTATTTTCCATAAATATTTTTTCCACACATTTATTTTTATCTTTTTTTTCCTTTCTTATCACATGTTTCATCCTGATTGTATAACCTAATTAATGAGCAAAGATATTTTGCTTTCAGTTAAATCAGTTATCTTTCATATATACTCTATCCCTACATATATCCATGTTCTTTTTACACTAAAAACTGAAACCCAATTTTCACTATGAAAGAAAAATATTGAAATAGAATCTATCTAAAACAAGTATAATATCAAAGAAACATGTTTGCAATTTAACTCATTTTTACAAGCATAAGTGGTTTTCTAACACTCAACTTTTCCAAACATTTAATTAACACTCTATTTTTTTTATCTTTCTCCTTTTATCACATGATATCACTATCATATACATACTTTTTTTTTTCTTTATCTCTCTCACTAGGTGTTAAATAACATTTTAGGTGTCTAAAAATAAATTTTGCTTTCATGTGATATATGTACAGTTTCTTCGACATCATTCATATGTATTCACATATTTCAAAGGCAAGAATGATACATGAAACTCCAAAAGTATAAACACTCATTTGATATTTTGATTTCTCTTTTATTATTTGCCTGCTATATTTTCACTTTTCTCTCTTTTATTTCTTTTTTGTCTCAAGATATTGAGTAACATTTATTCATTTCAGAGGGGTGTAATAATGTGCGAATAAATGAAAGAGCAATGTACGTAAAATGAATAATACTAGTATTGTATTTTTAAGTGAAACCGCATGTGCTCACCTCAGAGTTGGAGTGTGATAGACTTGGCGTTTCCCACTATTAACATAATGTTGGAGGTTGTGCTCATAGAGATCCGAGGGGTTACTTGGGAGTTGGAGTTTTCTATTCCTGAAGGCTGCAATTGGCACATGAATTATGTCCCTAGCAGGAGTTTTGGTTGTGCTTACTTTGTGGCGATATATTGGCGTGCCTATATAGAAAATGACCAAAGACAATAGAAGACCAGCAGTGGGGATCCCATACCCAAGTCCCCACCCCAAGTTCTCTTGAATGTACACCAATCCTAAAGTGGCAATCAAAGCACCCAAGAATGAGGTAAACATCCACCAGTTGAAGAATGAGGCCTTTAGCTCTTTCTCATTGGGATTGAAGTCATCAAATTGGTCAGCACCAAAAGTTGAGATGTTAGGCTTTGTTCCCCCTGCCCCAATTGCCATAGTATAAAGGGCTGTGTAAAAAAATGTAATTTGTGAGGTTGAAGCCTTGTTGCATATGCCATTGGTGCATGTTGGCCTCAGGCTCTTGAGTGACACGGCTACTGTGAGAAGAGTCATCCCCTGTGATGTCAATAGTGGAACTATAGTGAGTGCATGAAGTGGTTTTCTAGCCAAACAAATGTACATCACAAAGTTATTAAAAACAATTAATATAGAAAGAAATTATTAAGGTGCACTCTTTTGGGATGATAAACATTGGTTTCAAGTTTCATCCTCTGCATGCATATGTACATGATTGTTATGTCACAAAAGTCAGGTAAAATTATAAGGTGGCCATTTAGAATAATTTGTCACCTACACATCGATCACATGGTAATTAATTCAGCATTCCGATATAATTTCTTATCCATGTATTTTCAATTATAAACGGACATGTGCACATGCTTTGAAATTAATGAATACGAGTATTAGAGAAATGTTTATTATACTCTTTTAAACATATTCTCTACTATTATGTTAAATTTATTGAAAGTCAAAAGATTCTATAAGTTTCACTGTTAAAAGAAGTGTATTAATTAGAATATTAATTTAAAAAAAGAGATGAAACATATTGCTATATATTGAAAAAAAAATCATTTTTTGTGCAGCATTTTATATAGAATCTTTCCTATTTCTACCCCTTTTAAAAATTATATTAAAAATTAAATGAGAGAATAATCTCGTACAAAATATCATGTAATATTCCTCTTTATATATTATATACGTTTACAAAAATTGAAGGTTGAGGTGAGGCCATAGCTTCATGGTGGGGTTATCTGAATCATAAATACTTGTCATGTACTATTTATGACAGATTGACAGTTAGCAATCACATATAGCGTCCCACGAGTGCAAATAATGGAATTGAAATCTTTGGCTGGGAGCAGCTAAACGCAAACTGGTATATATTAAAAATAAAAGAGAGAGGAGTTTAACTTCGATTGATTGTTAAATGTAAAATTTTAATTACAATATAAATTAATTAGAAATTATCTTAAATATAATTTTTAAAAATTTATTATAAAAATCAATGATTCCTCTACTTGGAATAAAAAGATGATGAATGTAGACGGAATTCATCATGGAGGAAATATAGAGAATTGGATTCTTGATTTTATGTTTGAAAGAGAGAAGAGCTTATAGCTTACCAAGACATAAATGAGAGATGAGAGAGTGAAAGTCCAGAATCGACCCAAATAAGAATCTGCTACGTAAGCCCCAAGAATTGGCGTTATCCACACAGATCCTGACCAGTTATTCACATTCCTCACTGATGATACAGTATCCTCATGAAGTTGGGTTGTAAGGTAATTCACTAAGTTAGAAGCCACTCCATAGAAGGCCATCCTTTCAAATGCTTCATAGCCTGCAGAAATAGTAATTATGTTATGCCATATATAACAAATCAAACTTGAGAATTAGTATATTATATAACTCGACAGAAATATATAACCATTAACAACTATATATTCAGAAACAGTGTAAAGACTTATAATTTGGAATAATATACTACAAAGTGGAGATCGAATATGCTGCTTGCATAACAATCTATATATCAGCATAATGCAATTAAGGGTCTACAAATTGTTTCTCCTTCTTTCTACAGATAATTAGCAAATTAATCTTCAAAGGTTGGAGATAGTTAAAATCAAACACTGCAGATCTTGTAAGAAAAAAGAAAAGCTTAAGCAGTGAGTAAATATTAATCATAATATACGGCTAGAATATATAATTGATTAGTATATGTGCTCACCAACAAGAAAAGCGCAAGCCTTCCATTTGCCAGTTTTAGATGAAACTGCAGGCTGGCCACGGAAATCAACAGTGCCATCTTGGGTGCAATCTGCTTTGGCTTCCATTTGAAGAGATATATTACATAAAATAAAATAAAGAATAAGAGCTATATAGTGATATATCAAAGAAAGCAATAGATTGAGAAAGAGATCGCTGCTAGAGAAAACAGAGGTAGCGGCTATATATATACTGCGTAAAAGCATACTTATTATCATATGTTAGATTGAGGTAAGGTCTTCTCTACACAGATGATCCATCACGGCATCTTTAAATTTATTTGGAAAATATTAATACACACTCATTTTCTTTTCTATTTCACTCCAACTCTCTTTTCTTTCTTATTTTTTCCTTTTTTTTTCATTACATCATCTATCACGTAGATTTCTTTCACTCATGCACCATGTTAATTATTCAATTTGTTTCTGATTTTGTTCGTACTATATGCTATTTTAAAGAACGAATTTAATTGTTACGTATAATTATAATTTTTAAGATGACACTTAATTTATCATATGACAATTCATAATTAATTATAATATAAAAATATTTATCATCATTATATTTTTTTTTATCTGTAAAATTCAAGGTTGCCAAAAAATTATCTACTATTATTATATATAAATTATTTATCCTCAAATAAAAATTATTAGTCATCGATAAAGTCACAAATTACTATCGTATACTATAAAATAATATATGATAAGCTTTATTAATTTTTATAATAATTAAATATTCAATTTCATCCATGAAGTATTATTATCTTCTCTCCTAATGATTAAAACGAAATATATAAATAATCCCTCAATTAGAAATCATGCTAAGTAATTCTCTAACTATTGAAAAATCCTTTAAATTGGTTGATAAACGTTAGTAAAATATATTAACTTAGAAATTAAACTAATAAATATTTAATACTCGAGGAATTATTTATACAATTTTATTACTTTAGTGATTAATTACTTAGAAGAGAAAGTAATACTTGAGGAACCCAATTAATTATTTATAGTATAATAATTATTTAAAAGTAATATTTAGAGTGATTCATAATTGATTAACCCTATGAATTGTTTTATAGTAACAGTATATGAAAAATAAATTTTAAAAAAATCTATCTATCTATCTAAAATTGAAAAATACAAGTACATGCAGTTTTCCTTATTTCAATGACTACACTTAAAATAACTACAATCTATTACATGTACTTTAATTTTCTTTTGATCTACTAATAGAAATTCAATTCTTTCTTTTAAGGTAGAATTCCTTCCTTTGTTTTTCCTCACTTTTTATTTTATTTTATTAAAACCCTTATTTGAATTATATTCATTATTGTCTGACAACGCTATCACCACTGTTATGTACACTCTAACACCCATTTTTGTATCACTGCAGTGTACCCTTTTTTGGATTATAATTTTAGTATTGAATCTTTCTTTTTGTTTGTACTTGTGCAAATAATTATTTAGGACAAATTTGAAATAAATAAAAAATATTAAAAGTTTAAAAATAAAAACAATGACATCAATTTGAAAGTTATATAGTGTGAGGTTAAGGTGTTAAATTAATGGGAAAATTTTGAAATCTTTTAGTTTTTGTTTAGTAGGATGTTTTAATTTATGAGTTTTGAGGGGGAAACGTTTTTGCATGATTTAATAATAATTATAATTCATGAAAACTTTGAAAGAAAATGAAAATTTGAGGTTGAAATGGGAAAAATTAATGGAGGAACTTAGTAATAACAATTAAAACTTCAGGGACCAAATTTATGTAAAGTTATTGAGAAATTATAATGACGTAAACAAAAACGAATTCAATCTCTTTACATCTAGTTTCAATTCTCGCACGAATTCAATATCTGTAAGCAATGAATAGATTGTCATCACATGTTTTTTTTGAAAGGGGATTGTCATCATATTTTAAAGAAAGAAAAATAATATTGGATACTAATTTAGTAGCAGTATCGGATGCCACAACGTCAACTGGTCAAAGTATTGAGACATAGGGTAAAATATTTCCCTTAAATTTGAATCATGTTCAGCTGTACTCATCATCTTTCCCGATTCTCACGTACTCGATTCTTAATTATTATCTGCTTCAAAATTATTCTAAAACTCCTGTGCCAGTTCCTCTTACAGCGTTTAGTTTTTCTTGTGCGAAATGATTCCCCTTCTCTTTTCCTCAACTGTCAGTGTCATCTACTCGGGAGTAATTACAAGATAAATATTTATTTTTATGTAATTACAAATTATAATAAATAAATATTTTGTATTAGTAATTAAACTACATAGATTTATTAATAAAGAGTTGTTCTACCTAATTAATGATACGAAATTTGTATGAATAAAAAAACGTTAAAAATATAGTTATACTGTTAAAATTAATAGAGAAAATTTTATTTACTTAAAAAAAAAATCCATGGTTGTACTTCATTGACTCAATTAAGCATTGACTAGAATTCGAAAATCTGCAACCACACAAATTGAGTAGAAGTAGAAGTGGCCATTTCCTACTCCATCACAGACGACGTTTCAAAACCTCCAAAAGATAGCACAAATTAAACAGCTAAAGCACACAACACAACACAAGTTTGGTGGCCACATCAGCTGCACCCTCGGGCATTTCGGTTCCTCAGGTATAGAATAAAATACTATAGTATAGTGTAGCTAGGGTACAAATTTGCACCGACCCACTTGCCATATCACATTATCGGTATAATTATATCACCATACCTCGTGGAGGATCTTTGACTGAACTTTTAGTTTTAGTCCTTTACAAATTAAATTATACATTAATTAACAGTTTCGTAATGTTTAGTGGATACCGATGCTAGCTATATGTACCCATCAACGTCTTGAGAGAGGAAGAAATTAACCTAAGACAAAGAGGTGATATAGTATGTGATAAAGGGAAATCAAAGGCATCAATGCATGGTTGTTTGTAATGAAGAGATGTTTATGTATTATTATTAGTTTCAAATTTATTAGGATTCATATCGAATAAATGTAGTTCAATTGATTAAAAAATACGTGAATAAATTATTGTAAATTTTTTTTATATACCTTTGATTCTTATAGACAAAAAATTTATTAGAATATGTTTAGTGGGAGGGGTTAGATAATTTATATAAGGTGTTAGGTTCAAATTTATCATTATACAAAAAAATTAGCTTAATTATTTCAACATTATATATACCATTATTTTTAATTTTCTATATAGTTGAATCTCAAAGACATATTTTAAATTAAAAAAGATAATTTTTTGTTGTTGTCTCAATTGTGATGATAAAATATTTTCCTAAAACTAAAGTAGTTTCATTTTTTAATAGCAATTTTTTTCATTTAACCTCTTACCTCTGTTAATTTGGAAATCTATACTTTAAAAGGCATGTCAAAATTTTCTCAATTTATATAAGTACGTGAATATTTAATAAGAAACGAAACGAGATAAAATAAAATCTAATTAAAACTGTGAGCAAATAAATTATTATATCATTATTTAAATATTCTATATTGGATGCTTGGAACAAAATAAAATTCTTATTTTACTAATAAAAAGAAGATGAGATAGCAAAAAGATTAAAAAAAATAATAAATTATAAAGTTTTTAATTTAAACTAAAATTGAGGGGCATTCACGCACAAAAAGGAAAAGGGTTAGTTGAGAAAGGGAGAAAGGTATAACATGTAATTTTATTGTAATATAAATGATGCACATGCCATATTATATATATATATATATATATATATATATATATATGTGTGTGTGTGTGTGTGTGTGTGTGTATGTATGTATGTGTGGAATTTGCTAATATAAATATGTTGGATATGACTCATACTTAGTATTTAGAAAATGAGTTGTTTGCATATGGGGTATGGGGAGGCATCCCGATGGACATGTAGGGGGATAACGTCTTTGGAGCTTTTCAAGGTTGGTTATTTGTGGGTTTGAGATTTATTATTTGCAGTTGGATTTAGACCTATTAATAAGTATGATGCTTAGGGTTTCTAAACCTACATATTTCCTTGTAATCTGAGTACATTGAAATGGGTGTGTGAAGAAAATATAGATAAAAGTTGGACTTAGCCCATATTAGATTAATCAGAGTAAACACTATATGTTACTTTTCTTGATTTTTCTTTCTGTTTTCTCGATTGTTGTGTGATAGCTCGACACTAAATGCATATACCCTTATTTTTATAATGAGTGTTTTAATATGTTATAATGAGATATTATGTTAAAATACATCAATAATATAGTTTATTAACGTATTCATTTTTCATAACAAATCCTATTAACATTTGTTAATATATACATCATTAGTATATTTAAAAATAATTCATAGTTATAATTTATTAACACATTCAAATTTAAAAAATGTGTGTATGTTAGTGTGTGTATATATACTAATCTTATAATTGATATTCTTGAATGAACTTTTTACGTTAGTCTCTAAACTTTATTAAAACAAATCAATTTAATTTAAAGACTAAAGTTTTAGTTATTCAATACTTCAAGAATTACTTAAATAGTTTGATTACTTCAAAGGGAAAAGATAATAGTTTAAGGACTAACTGAATTGGTGGTATTTTTTTTCACCATGTAATCAAAAGATCATTTCTGATGATTTTTGTCACGCGAATGTACAGGAATCTGGTGATAGCCACGTGGAAATGGTCCAAAAGCACTAAGTTGGTACAAGCTACCATGACCCTGTTTGTTTCATCAATAGAGGACCTGTTTGTTTCCAAGACAAAAAGTTGCTTGTAATAATTACAATATCAATAGCATATTCTATTGAATGACGTTTTTCTCATTTGTCCTCCAAGCTACTATTGAGTATTCCCATCGTTCCAACTCAGAAATCACGACGTATGTCCTATAGTAGTTTTTGCTTGCAACATAAACATATAAACTTTCACTTGCTCAATAATGTCTCGCAGATGCAGAGAACCACATAATGTTGGCTCCATAAATGAAGGTCCGAATGTGATAAGATTATAAGAGCTTTGATGAGGGGTGGCTGATATTTTCTCAAATACCAATGCTAGCTAGGAATTTCATAGTCATAGGTAATTAAGGTCAATGCTGACTAATGTACCGCCACATTGATTCTAAATCAGCTCCTTAATTAATACCCTCTTAGTTTGTTACGTGTTAAACTATTAGCAGCTAATCTCGCTCAAATGGTTTAATATTTATTTATCGCAATTGCAACATGTTACAGATAGGACAGACATAATTTATAGCTATCATATTCTAATTAATTACATCATATATATATATACTGGTTCTGAGTCTGACTATGAGTTCACAGCCATTTAATGGTCCAGCCACTATAGTAGTATCTAGCTAGCTAGGCCATTAGACAAGTTCATTCAACAATTTGATTAATAATTGAGGGGTATATCCTGTACGTGTGGTATTGCGAAGAAGCAAACACTGCAAGAATCTATGAATGGGAATTTTCCGTATGAGACCCGCATATTCTTCAACTTCTAGTTAAGTTGGAAAAAATGTTAGGTTACACACATAATTTAATCTTTATATGTGTAACGAATTTTCAATTTATTCCTTATATGTAAAAATTTATTAAAATAGTCTCTATTTGTGTAAAAATTATTGGTTTGGTTCTTGCCATCATGACGTTGTCTCGAACAATATTGTGTTGACCGCTAATTCGTTTATTACACATTCTTAATTTGGTCGATGCACATGCAATACATTCTTAATTTAATTCTCATACGTGTAGTGCATTCTTAAATGTTATAGGGACCAAATTAAAAATGTATTACATATGTAAATGCCAAATTAAGAATTAAGAATATGCTATATGTATAAGGATCATCAAATTTAGAGAGCATAAAGGGATTAATATTGTTAAAGATAGTGTCATGATGACATGGACTAAACTGACAACTTTTGCAAATATAGAAATTGATTTAATAAATTTTAAATTAAGAAATAAGAATTTGTGACATTTATAAAGACTAAATTATATATTTAATCAAGATGTTATTATCACTACAACTTATCTCAAGGGGGATCATATATTAAATTAAAGGGCTAAAAAATCTCAGATTAAACGTGCTATAAATAAGGTGTTGCATAGCATTGAGGGCAAATACCTCCGTGACATAAACCCTACCCAAGTCCAAACCGCCAAAACCTCTGGTCCTAAATCTAAGAATGTGTGACCTGCTGGCAATGCCCACGAAGAAAGAGACTGAGAGAGACTAGTTCTACGGCTGATATAACAAGAGTACAAGACAATGCTTTGGACACACCCCTTTATGCCCCGCCTTCTAAATTGACTTAAAGGCCATTTGATCATCTACAGTTTCCTAGCTTCCTCTTGAAATTGATTCCTTAAGAAAGCTTACACATCGATGGTTTGTACTTAGTATACCTTGACAATGAGGTTACACTTGGAGCTGACATGCAAGAGTCTCCTTCCCTTGTTGGATTATTGTTACATAGTTTCATGTCATTAATCTCACAACTTTATAAACTTTGATAACCATTTAATACCGATCTTGTTAAGAGACAAGAGAGATGAAAGCAAGGGCAACTAGGATTTGTGTTATATATATAAGTTAAATCAATTACAAGAAACTACTTTTAAACGAAAAGAAATAATAAAGAATACATAGAATTAAAGTCTATATATAAAGACTGATAAAGGCTACATAATTTAACAAATTTAGTACTCCAATGCTGTTGTCTTTAAAAAATTATTACATAGGGACTACTATTTTTGTTTTTTTTAATAAGTAGTTAGGGACTACTACATATTTATGTGATTATATGTTAAATAAAGATTAGTTGGAATCGTAAAAATTGCTTGTTGTCCCCCTTTAGCGATGGTATATATGCGTCTACGTTCATTATTCTGATAATAATCCAACAGTCAAATCACAAAGGCTATACGTAATTACATTTCAGGCTTTTTCGATTTGCTGCCAATCATTTTTGGTGCGGCCGTGCGGGTGATATGTTTGCTCCTCGTCAATTGGTTTAAGAAATCAACGAGGAACAGTATAAGATTCATGCAACTGACTACCAAATTGTAACCAATCATGGGCGACATCAACTTCAGCAGCATCTTCAACATGAATCGTTGGATGTCAAGTCACAAAAAAATTACGATAACAAAGGTGAAGTAGACAGCACCATAACATGTTTCTTTGGCACGGAAGGAATCAGTGTCAGTAATATATAACCTTCGACTTTCAGATTCCAATCACTTATTATACGTTGTTTGGATAAAGAGAGAGAGAAAGTGGCATGAAAGAAATAGAATGGAAAGAAGGAAAAAAAGAGTAATTAAATTGGAAATGAGTAGATTTTTATGATGTGGTTGATATAGTAAAATGGAGGAGGAGAGGAAGGAAGACGAAAGAAGAGAGTGGAAATGAATTGTTTGGTAGGATGAAAATGAAAAGAAATTTTAAAAAATAAGTAGTGGAACCTATTCCAAAATAAATTCTTCGCTGGGCAGAAATGTACGGAAATTTCATGCTGGACAACTGTGTAACTTTATTTATACTGAATAGGTTTAGTTATATTTTTAATTAATATCTATACATGTAAGTATTTTTAAATAAATTATATATTAAGTTAACAATTATAAAATAATATATTTTTGGTGAAATATATAAATAGAAAAAAATAATAAATATAAAATTGTGGATTAAATTATATTTTTAGTTAAATATATAATTTTATGGTTGATATTTAATTATTATTAAAATTTAAATTCTGTAACTATTAAATTGATTAATTTATATTTTTAAAAATTATAAAAAATAAAACTATAACAATAAATTTTTTAATTTGTGTGTCAATATTATTTGTATATATATTACAATAAAAATATTAAAGAATAGTGGGAATGTAGTTATATATTCATTCTCGCGCGTCCCCGTATTTATTTAAAAAATCGAGTAATACTCATACATGTACGTGTTATACTTTGTCAAAATAGGTATTTCCAAGTTAGGTAAGAATTATTTGTCATATCTAAACGGAGAAAATAATTATTTAATTGTTTTTATTTAGACTTTGGAAAACCAAATCAAGTTTTTAAAGTTGTAATAGATTAGAAACATTTTTATTAATTTATTATGGATTTTGTACTTCAAAAAATCAAGACTATTTTTTATTATTATTGATTTTGAGTTAGTAACAAATTAGGCTACTTTATTTGTTAATTATAGATTTTAGGCTAATTTATATATTTGGATTTGTAATTGAGGGACATATTATGTTGGGTATTTTTTTCTCCTTTAAGTGGAGGGCATCGAAGACTAAAACAAGAGCTAATTACAAGTGGGGTGGGTGGCACTAGCCACTAGCCCCCTTACAATCTTTTAATAGGTATAACACTTACATATATAGTCGTCAAAACAGGTTAGAACTCGTGAGTCATTCTAACCAATTACGATTTTAGGTTGGATTGGACTGAAAAAAAAAAAGATTTTTTCAATTAGGTTAAAAGCTGAATCTGATCACCTATAATCCAGTTCATACGGGTTGAATTTGTGGTGGGTCAAGTTAACCCACCTAAAAATTAACCTAGTGTCAAGTCCACTAGTTTTTGTGCTTTTCTACTTTTTTATAATTAATTTATAATGTTGTTTTAGACTTCAAAGCAACAAGTTTTAGAATTCAATTTTTTATATTTGTGTTTTGTAATGTTGTTCAAGACTATTTTATTCTAAACTATTATGATTATTTTGGCTCGCATTCCATACCATGATAAGATACTTTGATATTTTTTAGCTTGATGAAATTTAAACTCAAGAAATTTAAAAATAACATTATAATTTATTATTCAAAATCTACTAAATATTCAAATCTATTTTTATCTTTTTAAAAAATTACATTTTTTGGTTTTAAGTGGATCAATGGATCTACCCATTTAACCCACCAACCAGTGATGGATCAGGCCAAAATTTTTAGAACTCAACAAAAAGTGGATCGAGTTGGACTAACATTTTATAAGATGGATTAGGATGATTTGGGTCCAACGAACTAGGTTGACCCGTTTTGATAGTTGTACTCTCATAAGAGAGGGGAGATGGAAGAAAGGGTAAATATATTCGTATATTTCATTCTCTTACAACCACTTCTACTTTGTTATTTTCTCTCAATCTTTCTATCTTTTTCTTTATTACATCACATATTATATCTAATTACCAATCACTTTTTCTTTTTACCATTTCGTTTTGTCTCTATTTTTTCTTCCCACCATCCTAATTCACCAAAAATGAGGTGGATGTTTATAATTTCCTGCAAGAAATGAAAGGCCACTACCATTTGGATATAATTTTGAGGTTGTTGCTTCTTGTACCTCCTTTTTGGCTTTTGGAATGATTAATCCAAAAGGTAAAAAAAACATTCTGAAAAGGGTGGAGGAAGCAACTTGAAGGTGCAAGTAGTAAAAACCTTATTTTGAAAAAAAGAATGGGACAAGAATTTGGGCTTGTGTAGGTTGTTTATGTAATATGTTCATTATGCTCTTAAAAATGTTGATTATTAATTTTAAAAATGTCGATTATGAATTTTAATTTTTTTGGAGAATTTCTTAATCAAGGAACACGTTGAAGAGATAATTGTAACAAATACAGTAAGTTGAAAAGATTTGTGAATTAGTACTCTTTCTTCATTTGAAAATAGGATGTGGCCTTTGTTTGATTGGAGTGGTCCTCTTTATTTTATTTTTTTTCTTTCGGAAAGGTTTGATTGGAAGGTCTACAATACGGTTCGAATTTTAATGCTGAACTAAGTCATTTTCAAATTGGTTAATACCATTTTTATTTAAAATTTTATACTTTTATAATTTATTTTTCACTATGTTTTTATTACATTATTTAACTTATCTTGTGCTTTTTTATTTTTATTTTCCTCTCCTTATTGTAATTTTTTTGTGAGAATGTATTGTCAAAATAATATTACTTTTTATTTAATTAATAGCATTATTCTTTTAATTTTTCTGTCAGTATTGTAGACAGTTAAATATTTTTAAAAACTAAACAATTTTTTTTTGCCATAACTAGCCAAGGTTATAATAAACTTTAGTTTCTCATATATGTTTTTTTTTTCCTTCTTGGTTTGATTTCATTTCCACTATGATTAGTTGAGTAGAATCATGAATAAAAAAAAAAGGTAAAGATGGAAAAGTAGTGATTTTTCTTCTTTTTCTTTATTTGGTTTTGCATTAAAAGAAGGGAAGAAAAATGTTACTTGAGTTCTAATCATCATCAAGGCGTAAGGTTTCTTATTTATGTTGGTGTTGAGTCGCAGTGTGGTTATGGAGTGACACAATAGTGTTGTTTAATGGATAAATTTTGCAAATCTTATTTGTTTGTTGTAATGATTGTAGTGCTAAGGTAGATCATAGTAGACGATGATTGCATTGTTTATAGTGTGATGCTTATGAAGTTTGTAGAAAAAGAAGACAAAGGTTAAGAAAACATTTGATTAAATACATTTTAAAAAAATAATGACGATTTTTAGTTGTTACTATTTTAAATTAATTATTTAAAATTTTAAATTAATGACATATTTGCTAACATAAATTAGAAAAAATGATCAAAATAAAACTTTCAAAAACATAAAGAATCAAAATGAAATTTTAAAAAATATAATGAATTAAAAGTAGTATTTAATAATGCAAAAAAAACATATATATATATATATATATATATATATATATATGAAATAAAATGTCTAGCGTAAAAGAGATAATATATTATTAAATGTTATATTTTTTTTTCCATGATCGTACACATCTACTCGGCAGCTGTACAATTCTTAAAAGACATATACAGACGTGAATTTTGGTGGTGCCAGAATAATTAACACGCCAAGGTACTCCAGACAGAATATGACTTGGCAGTTCACAATAACATGCATGCAGTAATGAAGAGGGTCCTTACACCGGAGAAATTAATATTATTCATGATTCATTTAGAGTTTTCTTATTCATGATCCATTTGAGAGTATGAATAACATTATCTACAGAGACATTTTTCGTCGTGATTTAAAGTTATGTTTATTTCAGTTAGTTATTAATTTTTTTATGGATAAATAATTATTTTTGTCCCTAAATATATAAAAAACTGATAAATTTGTTTTTAAAAGATAAAAGTTCAAATTTATATCTTTGAAAGTGAAAAAAAGTGTGATTAATTGAAAAAACCTACTTAGTACATTCAGGAATGAATTTGTCAACGTTTTACATCTTCAGGGACAAATTTGTCAGTTCTTTACCCAAAATATAATTTAATCTTCATATTCTCTCTTTTTTAATTATTGCAAACATAAAATTATAATAAACACTTAAAAATTAGAAAAGCAAATATAAGTTAAAACAAACATAATAATAAACATAATATTGATTAATAAGTATAATTGATTTGTTGTTCTAAAATTTATATTATAACAACACTAGATAATAACAAAATCAAGTTGAATCTCATTTTATTTGTAAGAATTAATTTAATGACTTTACATTTTTGTTTGAGTCTCATATTTTGGGTAAGGTACTGTCACATTAGAAATTTCAAAGCAAAAATATGAGATAGAATAAATTACACTCGCACCCCCTGTATTTTATTTAAATTTCACCTGATACCCTTTCCTTTTTGCACCCTACAAAAAATCCTTTAATTGTTTAGCTCACATCACACCCAGACCTCCTCCATTCTAAACACTATTTAATAATTTAACAAAAAGTAAGCACATGATGATCATATGACTTTTAATGAAATTTTATGTCTATAATACCCTTATCTTCTTCCTCTCAACTTGAAAATATTTTAAGACTGTTGGTTTTTTTTTGTTTTTTCTCTAATTAGACGTGAACTCAGCTTTTTGTTAGACTGAACCCACCTTCTTAGTACACAATGTTAACACCATTCCTTCTTCTTCTTCTTTTTCTTCTTCAATTTTTTAGTTCAATTTTTTTCTTTGATTGAATATGGTCATTTGCTTCAAATTTAGTGTTTTGCTCTTGTATTTGTGTTTTTAACTTCTTTCTTTGAAATATTTTTTTATGGCAATGTGTTTAATATAATGTCTCAATCAAGAGCTGCAAGACAGATCATAATGTTAAACTAAAAAAATTGAGTAATTCAGTTCAATTTATTTATCACTCGTCCAATTTCATATGGGAAATTATACATTTAATTTTCCTTGATGATGTAACATATACATGGCTATTTAAACCAACAAGCATAATTAAATTATTTTGACACATTGATTTTAATTTCAAAATCTGTTTTGTTGGATAGTCACCTATGAGATGTTTATTTAAATGAAGATTGATAATAACCCAAATAGTAGACAGTAAGAGAAATATTATTTTCATTCGGGAATAGAGTCAAAATTATATTTCACTATGAATTTGGTTATTGGTCCATTATCTTTCCTTGTGTTCTTGAAAATTCCTTGCAACTAATTATTATTATACTAATAAATTGTCAATAATGTTTACAATGCAAAACTGAGTATAAAAAGACTCATGTATTCCAATTCATCCATTGTGTTCCTGTGGTTCCAAACATCAATACTATTTTAATCAACAATAATAAACAAATGATTTTCAGTTCATCTATTATGTTTCATGTGGTCCCAAATATCATCACTATTTTAATCAACAATAATAAACAAATGATTTTAAATATCATAAGTGATTCCAAATTGGTCCCCCATTGAAACCCCATTTAGAAATAGGTAACAATAAAAAATCAAAAATAAATAAATATTATGAAAAATTAACCTGTATTCAAGGTCCAATGGTCACTTACAAGCAAATCCTAGTGTAAACATAAATCGTGGAACAGGAAGAGAAATAGAGGAACAGTGGAGAACTCACAAACTGGAAGAGGAACGGTAAAGAACTCGCGAATGGTGAAGAGGAATGGAACATGAATGTCGTGAGAGGAAGAGAAACTCGCACTCCGTGGATGATAAAGAAGAATTCACCAATAAGAGGAAGATGAACTTCTCGTGAATGAGGAAGAAGAATGGAACTGACCCCTAAATTCTGAAACTAATTTGGAATTGATAATTTGGATTTTACAATTAAAATATAATGACAATTTCGTCTGCTCACATATTTTAATTGACTTTAGTTAACGACGTTAACAGAAGGGGGTAAAAGTAATGTGAAAAAATGGAGGGGTATCAGGTGAAATTTGAGCAAAACACAAGGGGTGTGAGTGTAATTTATTCTATGAGATAATATTTTAGCCAAAATATGAGGCTTAAACAAATTAAGATACATATTCATTAATCAATCTTAACAAAAAAAAATGAGACTTAACTTGATTTTGTCATTATCTAATGTTGTTACAATATAAATTTTAGAGTAATATACAAATTATGTTTATTAATCAATATTATACTTATTATTATATTTGTTTTAACTTATGCTTGCTTTTCTAATTTTTAAATATTTATTATAATTTTATGATTGTAGTAATTAGAAAAGGGAGAATATGAAGATTAAATTATATTTTGTGTAGAGAGCTAACAAATTCGTCTTTGAATGTGTAGAGCGTTAAATAATTTGTCCCTGAATGTGTCACATAGGCTCTTTCAATTAACGGTAATAGACAAAAGTTAATTGAGGGATATATTTATCACACTTTTTTTTTATTTTCAGGGACAAAAATTTGAATTTTCATCTGTTATACCCTAATTCTATCCCGGTACAAAAATAATAATAAAAAATGAGGAAAAGAAAAGAAAAAATATAACAGCTGGAAAAAAAAGAGAAGGAAAAAAAAGAAGAAAAACGAAAAAAAAGAGGGGCACAAGGCCCATTAGGTCAAAAGAACCAACAGATAAAAGGCACTAAGGAAGCAACAGTGAAAAATGAATTACAGAGTGTGTGGAGGCACGGGTCCCAGAGAAGGAAAACAAACCAATCATAGATCGATATTTGGCGTCTCCGTCAGAGAAGGGAGAGGGGTCTCCTGAGATACCCTTTCATTCTCCTGCAACCTCCTTCTTCCTTTCTTTCGTTTCTTCTTCTTCTTTACTGTTCTTCTTTTTTACGTTTTCCTTCATTCCCTTTTATGGTCTGTTGTTTGATTTCATTCAGAGGAGACATTTAACCACCCACCACGTGCACCACCGCGTGCAATCCCCCACAGGGGCCTCGTGCCGCCAAGCTCCCTCGCCATGTCGGCAGGGGGCCATGAAACCTCCATGAAAGTTCAAGCCTCATTTTTTCGGGCAGCTGCCATGGTTACTGTGCCCAGCAGCAGAAATGCGGGTTGGGCCGAGTCGCCTTGACCAGGTTCCAACCCTTTAAAAAAAACTTACTTTTACTAGTTGAACCTACAGTTTAATAAGTACACCCACTGTACCAATTAACCAAAGGCCTAATGCATTTACACCTCGATTTTTATAATTGGAACATCTCGTCTTCCGGGCCTGGCCCATTAAAAACCAAAAATAGAATGTTGTTTGCAGCCCCTTTTTCATAACTGCACACCCCTTAGCTGTTGGGCTAACCCCCTTTGAACTATACACATAATGCTATTTACACTCCATATTCATAAATATACCCTCATCTGTTGGGTCTGGCCCATTTTGTAATTAAATAAGTACTGCTAATTGCACTCAATTTCTTCATGTATGCACCCCTAATTACTAAGTGTACTCACCACTTCTATTCTATTCTTTGCTATTTCCATTTGATTTATTTGATTACGTAATGTTATGTCAATTATTCATTTATTTTGGCATTAGTATCTGTAGTATGCACATATGTTTCATGCACTTCATGCTGGGTCTCCGACTTGCTTGGTGGTTTTTTAATAATATGTGGATAAATTTTGTGAATATCATGCTGGGTCTCCGACATGCTTGATTTCATAGAGTTTACCACAAATCCAAAATCTTTTCTAAAAAAGCTAAAAATACTCAAATAAATGATCATTCAATTCTCCTTTTTCTCAAAAAATTACATATTACTTAAGATTGCTTCAAGGTCCAATGCCTTAAGCGATTCTCTCCGCTTTTTCTTCAAATTCAACGTCGCTTCAAGGTCCAAAGCCTTAAGCGATTCTCCCCACTTTTTCTTCAAATTCATCGTCGTTTCAAGGTCCAACGCCTTAATGACTCTTTTTCACACAATTGAAACAAATCTTTCAAAAAAGATAAATCAATTCAACATACAAGTTGTTTTCTACAAAGAACTACGTAAGTCTGATTTCCTCATTGTATTGGGAGATATGTAGGAGCGAGGTCAAACTCCTTGTCGACCTAAAAAACTAAAAAATATAAAATCCTCTATTTTCTAAAAATAAAAATTTGATTTTCTTTTCTAAATAAACAAAAATAAAACAAGCATAAGTTGTATTCTTAAGGAAAGACAAATAATTAAAAAGTCACTTTATTTTTAACACACTCGATTAAAGGTTGTCGTCTTCATGACGGACGCATGTGGTGCTAATACCTTCCCCTGCGTAAATGACTCCCGAACTCTTTTTCTCTAAAATTGTAGACTATGCCTTATCTTCTGGTTTTTCCGAAGTTTTTCTTAAATAAATGTTGGTGGCGACTCTCCTCAAATTTTCCTTTTTATGAAGACTATCTTTCTTTTTCTTTTTTCATCGTCGTTCCGTCGTGGCTAGACAGGTTGCGACACCATCTTTCGAGAACAAAATTGTCAGCCCTCTCCATATCCAGGACGACAATAACTATTTAGCTTTTTTTTATTAGCTTGAAAAACTTTTTCATATATGAAAGAAAAAGGTTAAGTGTAGTGGTTTTGTACACAATGTCCTTTTGACTCTAGGGAATCCCATTCCGTAAATCATAGCCAAAAAGAAAAAGAATAAAAAAAATGACGTACATAACACACCATCAGCTTTAACATGAAAATACTAGGCATTGTTTTTACTTTTACGTTAAAGCAACACGAACGGGATTTGATCCTACATTGTTATTATTATATAGAAGAGAAGGCACCAATTATTTGGTTTTTGTGTACTTTATGAGATCTTAGATGGCTTCTTACTACTTTCTTTTGTTTGTTCTTGTTGCTGCTACAGCACTTGCTGAACCAGCAGATGCCAAAAAGAAGTTATCCTCAGACTTATACTCTAGAAGCTGCCCGAAGCTGTTGCCTATAGTTAAAAAAGGAGTCATGAAAGCCATTAAAAACGAAACTCGCGTTGGAGCTTCCTTACTCTGATTGCATTTCCATGACTGCTTTGTAAGCGTGAGTATATACAATATATTGTCATCACTTTATAGTCTTTTGCAGTTTTGCTTTACTTAATTTGGCTTTACATAACACAATGATATCAGGGATTTTATGCATCAATACTGTTGGATGATACAAGCAGCTTCATAGGAGAGAAAACTGCAGCACCTAACAATAATTCAGCTAGGGGTTCAACGTGATCGATGACATTAAAGCTAAGGTGGAGAAAGCATGTCCCCAGGTTGTGTCGCGTGCTGATATTCTTGCTCTGGCTGCTCGAGACTCTGTTGTTTATGTACGTAATAAGCAATCTCAAATCTCAATAGTATTAATGTCTATGACCCTTAAAAGGCATGAATCTAAAAAGGGAAAGCATTTGTTTTGATGATGGGGGGTGATGTTTATTGAAATTTACTGCTAGGAGGGCCTTCGTGGAAAGTAGGCTTGGGGAGAAGGGATTCTACCACAGCTAGCAGAGCTGATGCCAATAAATCCATTCCTGCACCCTTTCCCAACTTAACCGCTCTCAAAACGAATTTCGATAACCAGGGCTCTCTGAGAAGGATTTGGTGGCTCTTTCACGTACTAAGTACCGAACAGTACATTAAATGAGATGTGTATCGAATCTGATCCATATAAGGTACTAAATAAATGCTTTCTCAAGAATATATATTTCTAGTCTGTTTTAAATTGAAATAGGATAAGAGAAGTTATGAGTGTTAAAGAGGCTTCCTCTACTATACTCTACCTATTATTTATTGCCAAAATGGACCACTCTTTATCTTCCAAAAATTTTGCTTAGAAGAAGAGTTTGGCATGTTATGCCCAAGATATACTTCAATTCACACGACTATGTTTAATGACAGCTGGACATACCATTGGCCTTGCTAGCTGCGTAACATTCAGAGATCACATCTACAATGATTCCGACATTGATGCCTCCTTTGCCAAGTCCCTTCAGAGCAAGTGCCCCATAAGTGGAAATGACGATTTTCTCGAACCCTTTGACCTTCAAACTCCTACCCATTTTGATAACCTATACTTCCAGAATTTACTGGACAAAAAGGATCTTCTCCATTCCGACCAGGAGCTGTTCAATGGTGATTCCACCGACAAACTGGTGAAGAAATATGCTACCAATACAGCTGCATTCTTTAAAGACTTTTGCCAAGGGCATGGTCAAAATGAGCAATATCAAGCCTCTAACAGGAAGCGAGGGGCAGATCGGAATCAATTGCAGAAAAGACAATTAAACATTAGCCTACTATTTATGTCTATCCATACTTACATTTATCTCCAATGGTCCATCTTTCTTTACAAAATTATGTATTCTCTATTCTCTGGCTTCCAAGCGACCTGGTTTATATCAATAAACTACCTCGTATTATATTTCTATATACAGGACTTTGCCAATCTTACTCATCTTCCATGCTAACATATTAGAAGAACCTGGTAATCTCCACGATCATCAAGAAGTTACATAAAAATATTTGCATGGATGTCATTTGTTAAATTTTTTTATAATGCTATGCATTATATGAATTATGTAACTATCAATCAGGAATGCAACTAGATGAGATTTAAATTGTCAAGTTAAAACTCCAGAAAGTATAGATCTCTTCACATCAGGCTCAGAAAGGCCCTGAAGAATCACCAATGTAAAACAAGGCACGGCATATCCAATCACAATTTCTTGAATTGTAGAAATTTATCACAAGTAAAGTAAGATAGATTTTCCAACTAAAGTCAATTAACGTGTAACAGTAATTGGTCTGTGTCAAACAACTTTTCATTTGCTTTCTACAATTCCACCCTATTAGACAATTGGGAAGATTATCACTAATTTCCACTCTCATATTTATACATTAGCCTAGTTACGTCATTACTTTCACTATGACATCACAACCAACCAAAACAAGGATGAGAAGGAGTCTCAAGCTGCTAGTCCTATCACATGTGTTCCTCTTAATCCAGCTCATGAACAGATTCAACCTCCTCCTCCGCTAGGTCAAATTCATCAATCTCTTTGAAGTATGCCTTCTGTTTTACAATATAATCTTGCAGCTGTGGATCATTGGACACGTCTTGTTCACCCCGCCTCTGAAAACTCAGCAGATATTTATCAAACACTTAAGCGACATACACATTAAAAACCCTAGAGTTTACGTTTCGAGTAAACCACTCTAATTAATTATTATACACATCATACACAATTATGCCACAGAAATCTGCAGAACTATTATATATAAGAAGAGTAAACATTAAACAATCAAAGGAGAATACTTAATTATTTCCATATTTTCAACACACAATTTCAGAAGAGTTAAAAGTTTTTTGCACCGAACCATTGTAGCAAAATTATTACAGTACCTTCCTGCAGCGAACTGTTAACACCCTAGGCCTAGCGTTAGTTAGATCCAAACTTCTAAGTTCAACTCCATCATTTTTATCCCTGTTTGGCACAAACAAGTAATTTTACGTGGTTGAATTTTAGGAAAAAAGTAATAATTAAATTTCATTTTAGAATTGAAGTTAGTATGAGTTAAAACAGAGGCATAGTTATTGTTTACCAAACAGTAGAGGTTTTGGAATTTGCTATTGCTTTTTTAGCCTTCCTTTTCTTTTCATTCAAAGCGTGTATTCTACTGCAGAATGCTGAAATTGGCTCAGAAACATTAAGGCCAACTGTCCCTGAAACGGAAATAAAATCACGCTCTATTTTGAAAATTACGGATTATAGCATTCTTAAGGTCGAATTAAGCTTGGCGTGATTAAATATGTGTAATGATGCAATAATTGTAACACAAGTGACGCAGCGTAAAATAAATAAATGATTGTACAAAGCAAGAAAGCTTCAATTCAATGTGAAATTTAAGAGGAAACGGAAGAAATTGAAAGCTAATATGGTGCGTAAAAATGAAAGTACCGCGTGTTGTGTCAGTAGCGGAAGAAGAAGACGATAGAAGGGATTGGGGATTGGAAGGGTTAGAATTAGTGTTGGTGAGATCTGAAAGAGGGTTTCGTTTTCGCTCCAAGGCAGCACCACCATTAGCATTCTTCATTTCAATTTTCAACGTTTCCGTTGTTGTGGTTGTGAGTGTGAAGCTCAAATCACTTACTCACACTTGTCTTATTATAGTCACGTTTCTCGATGGCGGTGGCGGGAAATTTCAGTTGCAAAACGACCGTCTGCTCATGCCGTCTCTGTGAGTTAATTTCATTTTGAGAAAAGTTAGTCACCCTTACTCTTACATTCTCTTTTTAGTATTTTTACTGTAACATGTTAAAATTTGTTAAAAATTATCAATTTTGATGGATTCATTTATTATTCTCTTTTCTGATTTATATATGAGATCGAATCTGTATTGCTAGTATTCCTCTCTCATTTTTTATTTCTAGACAAGGAAAAGAGCAAAATATTCATGCCATCGTGGTAAATTTTAAAAATGTTGCGTCCGAAGATAGAAATAAATTGGTGGAGACTAATGACAACTAAGAAGAAAAGTGTAAGTATAATAATTAATATAATATAATAGGGAGAGAGATATAAAAATAAAATAGTAAGTATTGATGAAGAATATGACAGGTGAATATGTACACAACTCATCATTATCAACTATATACCCTTAACTTTAAGAATTTTTTTACAAACTGAATTAGATATCCATATAATGCCATCAAAGGCGTAACTCAATTTGATGAAGATTGTTCTATCATAACAAGGAATTCTGAATGTGAGTTCCTGCTAACGAGATTACTACATTTTAAAACGTTGTTTTTTGGTGCTATTGAAATCATTATTTTATAAATAAGGAATAAAGCTCAATTAATCTATTAAACTAATTCTCAATATTATAAATGTTACTTGTTTTTTTTTACAAAGTGTTGCTTAATTTAATTACTAAAATTGAAAACATATCATTTGATTCTTAAAATTATTAAATAATAACTATTTGTTTTTCATTTTTATAGTTTTAAGAGCTAAAATAATTACAGTAGTATTTAATAACATTTGGAATCAAATTAACAATTATTTGATCAATTCAAAAGCTAATTGACATTTTTTAAAATTTTGAAGATTAAATTTCGAGAATGTTTTTAATTTAATAAATTAATTTGAAGTGTTACTCAACAGATCTCATAGTGCTAATAAATTCCTAAAATGGTTATATTCAGTATTCACATTATGCTTTTTAGCTTTCAATATGGGTTGATGATGATCATGCATGTGTGTTAAGAGATGATCCAGTAATCTTTTAAACGATTAAATAATAAAATAGTAAGTATTGATGAAGAATATGACAGGTGAATATGTACACGAGTTACATGTTTTAACAGTATTAATTTTACTTATTTAATTATTAGTTTAAATTATTTTCCATGGATTACTAAATAGTTAGATTAAGTGGCGAATCCAAGACTCTAAGTTAGTAGTAGAGACAAATTATAAATATAGATAAAATAAAATAAAATAAATTTAAGATTTTATTTATAACTTTCTATTAAAAGAACTTTTATTTGTGAATTTTAAAAATGTGGGAATGCAAGTTGACTAGAAGGTATTATTTGTGAATTTTAAAAATGTGGGAATGCAAGTTGACTAGAAGGTAGGTCCGCCAATGACTACATTAATTGATACAAGATTATTGTAACATAATCTTAATTTCAAGTTTTAAATATGAAACGGTTAAATATTAAAAATGTTTTATCATTCGTAATAATTTTCTCCGATTTAAAGATTATTACCTCATGTAGACTACCACGGATTACTTGGCATGGATTAATTGTTGAGGTGCACTTTCATGGACCCTCTGGATCATCATGTTAACACTTTGACAAACATGTCAATTTGTTCAAGTAATAATAAAATAGTAAATTTGAGTGTTGAGTACATAAGGACTTTGATTGTACTTAAACTTGGTATATTTCTAATTTTAAGCGAACAATGAATTAAATTTGATATTTGTCTAATACTAATGCAGAAACATAAAATTTAACATAAATAAAGATAATTAAGTAGAACACATTAAAGAGATAAAACACAAACACTTGGGGGTGAGTTGTCGGTTTATGCAAAATACGGGAACATGTTGGAGGTCCAACCTACATAAACTACTCTTTAATGCAATGTTGAAGATTTTTCACCATTTAACATTATGCCAAATATTACTTTCATCCGTTAACCTACCCTAACCATGATCCCTCGTGTGAAAGGACCTAAATTACCTAATTTCACTCCTAATCCCTTAAGAGCTACATCAAAAAATTTGCTTTAAGAATAAAGATGCATAATTAAGGCTAAATAATACTATTCTATCCCTAGACATGGATTACCTATATGCTCTTTTCAAGTTCTTAGGGAGCAAACATTTCTCGATGCATAAACCCTATAACATACATGTGCATGGGTGGTCAAACCATAAACAAGACACTAAACTCATAAAAGAGACAACAATATCAACATAACATTAAATAGATAGTAAGAATCATTACATTAGAAATGGTTGCTAAGCTCCCAACAATGAGTGATTTAGCCTCCCATTGTTATAAGGGGCTTACAAATACAAAATAAAGCAAAAGGAATAGAAGAAAGGGGAAGATAATTGAAGAAAATGGAGGAAGGAGTCCCCAAGTGAGTGGATTTTCCCCTCTTCTTCATACCCTAGATCTGCCTCTATTTGTCTCTCTCGAGTGCACTGTGTTTCTGCATTTTTATTCTTCAAAATGCACACTCATGTTTTTCAGAATTGGTCGCGCACTAAGTCTGCATGTGCGCACTGAGCATGCCACTACAGATCTTTAATTCTTCTTCCATGTCTATGTTGTATCATTTTCTAGAAAAAATACAATCAACACACTATAAATTGACCATAAATATTACACAGAGAGAAAAATAAAATCCGTTGGCTGAGTGTGCTTGCCACATGATAGTAAAGCAAAGCAATAGATTGACCATAAATATTAACCAGCATAAGTAAGCCTCTAGTTTAATTCCTTCCAATGTTCCAACCTCCAACAAAACAGCCTAAAACCCACTAAACCCATGGGCCATCCCAAATACCCGAAAAAGTAAGCCACAAATTTCAAAATCAACTTCACCAACCCATCTATAAAGATTCTCCCTCCCCCTAAAACAGCATTCATCACACCTTCACTAGTAATTAATTCCTCAAACACACTTCCCAGATCAAGAAGTGAGCATCAGCATCAAAAGACACAACATGGAGGCAGTTCAATCATGGGTTTCAAAGCACAAGCTCGCAAGCATTGGTTTTTTATATTATATAATATATTATACACACAACTCACAACTTGTATATTATATGATAGATGATCAAATTTTAAATAAAAAATGGATCTTGATCGAATTAATTTTATTGTTACAGGGGCACTCTGGGCCTCTGGAATTGGAGCAACACTTGTAGCTTATTCATGCAAAAAGTCTCCAATGAAGCCAAGTCTCAGGCTTATCCATGCTAGGTACTTACCTTAATTTCTCATAAAACTTTTTAACTTAATAAGAACCATGCATTTTTTTTAATAAGCCCCACGTGAAGTAATGAAATGTGTTTGTATTGTAAATGTAATTAATTAATTAATTAATGACTTGTTTGGTACTTTGGTTTGCAGGATGCATGCTCAGGCTGTAACTTTAGCAGTGCTATCAGGTGCAGCTGTTTATCATTATTATGAGAAGCGTGATGTTCAGCCAAAACCAGTGGCAAATTATACTATTCCTGCTCCCAACGTCACCCAGATGGTTGAATATGAACTTCAATGTCCTTTCTAAATTAAAAATTAAACTATAAGGGTCATGTTATTAAGATGAGTAGATATTCCCATCTAGGATCCTGTCATCGAGTTATTGCTTTTGCCTAGAAAGAATACTGTTTGTGTATTTTATGAATGATTGAACTCCAGAATAAGTGGGAATAGCTATTGCTATGCAATGTTGCAATGCATCTCTATCTATGTTCTGAGGGTGCACTATCTTAATTTTCTAATGTATATATACAAGTTTTATGACAAGTTTCAGCTTGAATTGGATTGTTTTTCTTCTAAAGTTTATTGGAAAATTAAGGAAAAAGTGAAGCGGGTGCAACATATGATTGACCTTATCTATATTTCTATATAGAAACCTTCAACGTGACACACCTTTTATTGAATTTTTTTATTAATACTAGTGTAACGAACTTTTGATTATTGAATTAATAAATAACAATTACCACCGGCCATTGAAGTCTGAAGAGATACACATTATGGGGCTGCAGCGCATTTGAAATTGTCCACCATAAGCCAATAGACTCTTAAATATTAACGCTCACTGAAGAAACTGGGAGGTGGAGATATATACAGTTTGTTTAAGTGAAAAAAATGATTTTATGATTGTGTCTTTTTTCATAAACTTTTCTCCCAAATTACTTGCAGTAAAATAATTTTTTTAGAGGCTTTTCCTTTCTTTTAAGAAAAAAACATATATATTTAAGAAAGAAATCCATCTACAACTTGATCTGATTCAACAACAGCGGTAAATCTCAACTATTAGTCCCATGTGAGAACACGTACATTCCATCGAGTTTGGGAACAAGAAGAATATTAGTTATACATGATTTAACACGCTTTCTTTAACATGTTTTTAATTATTTTTGGTATTCGTGTTTTTAATTGTTTGAGTGAAAACTTTTTAAATAAAGGTTTAATTATTATTTTTCGTTCTTATAAGTGTAACAAATATTTTCTTTTAATTCCTATAATTCAAAATAGAATTTAATGTTTATACATTTATAATGTAATATTATTCAATCACAACTTACTATTTAAATTATTTTAAAATAATTATTTTAAAAATTAATAAATTTAGCATTTGTAAAACTTATGGTATCATCATTCCTCTCTTTGAAATATCTCATTGTCGGGATCCCACAATTTGAAACATCCCATTTCGATTTCTATAATCAAAATATTTTTAACTTGTTTGGTTTTCGTAGTCTAAAGTCTCGTCGTTACAACCTCAAGATCCTTTAATACCGCTTCAAAACTTAAGCTAGCTATGTAAAACTGCCAAAAAAAAATTACATCACGCTTTGTTGACTTGTGTTGAGGCTCAGAAATGAAATCTGCTTCGCCTCGCATTTAGGAATAAGAATTGATAGCAGCGGGATAACAAGCTTCAGAGCTTGGATGTACCAATGGCTAGAGATGAATGATGAGTTGGTGGCTCAAAGTGTTATGACCATTGCATAGGCAATATGGCAGAGGAGGAATCTGTCAATCTTTCAGAATAGACTCCTGGATATACAACAGGTTCTGGCAAAAGCAAAGTCATTGAAATTCTGGAGGAGGAAACTGTGGCAAGATGGAGACTGGAGACTGCCTATGGAACCTATCTATGATTAAGGTAAATTTCGACATATCTTTGAATAAGGATGAATTAAGGTACAGGCTTTGTTGTTGTCTATATATCGTAATCATATGGGGGATGTCTTGGCAGCAGCTACAAAGGTTTGACCTTTTCTGTTATGAAGCCTCAGTAGCAGAAGCAATGTGCTTTAGATGGTTGTTATTCATGCAGGTTGTTTATGAGTCAGATTGTCAGAAGTTACTGAAAGCTTGGAGTGATATAAGGAGATATATAATCACCAAAGAAACTATATATGAAGAATGTGATCCAGGATTGCAGAAAGCCTTTCCCAAATATGCATCATGATAAACTGATTTTTACAAAGAGACCTGGTAATGCTCTTGCTGACAGCTTAGCAAGATTAGCTTTTATTTACCATGATATGTATTGGCTGGAAGATTTGCCACATCAGGCAATTCCGGTAGTTTTACAAGATGTAAAGAATTTGGAATCTTTGCCTTCTGCTTAATAAAAATATATTCGCTTAAAGGAAAAAAAAATGGATCAATTAATGCAGAAGTGTTCCATTTCATCCAAGTTCCAAATATGTATTTGCATCAAATAGTTAGAGGGAAACTTTTAATGTTTATAATAATTTTACCCGATTATATATAGAGAGCAGAAATGTTTATAAAAAAAAAATTGAATTAAGTTATGAATATACAATTACATCAAATATTTTGAACGAAATTTTGACTGCTTATAATAATTTTATCCAACTATATAAAGCATAATTATTTTTAATAAAAAATATATGTTATTTATATCAAAAATAATAATAACTTAAAAGAGAGAGAAAATATTATCATTTAATAAAGATAAATTAATTTGATAGGGTATCATAGATCAATGTGAGTCAAATTAATTTCTTTCTATCATTGTCATCGATCAAATTCACAAATTAAATCGAATAATGACAAGATAATATATTTTTATTGTTTAATAAATATATTCTTAATATATTAAAAAAATTACTTATCATTATTTGATTTGGAAACTGGATGACAATGCTACAAAAAAATTATGGCTTAATTTACTTTTAAGTCGTTTAATTTAAATCAAGTTTGTTTTTCATCACTCAAATTAAAAAGTGATGATTTTAGTTTCTTAATTTAGAAATAACTTACATTTTTTTTTCACAATTTGTGAAGTCTCTTATAAGAATCAAAAGTGGGCTATTTCCAAATTTAAAGGCTAAAAAACTACTTTTAAATTTGAGAAACTAAAATTAAAGTAAACTTGACTCAAATTTGAAAGAAAAATATTTAAGCCAAAAATTCATTTATAAGTTTTGTACAAAAAATCAACAGTATATAATAATAAAAACGAAGGCCACAATACATGTTGGATTCTCACCTTACTGCCTCACAGTAACTCCGTAATCACGTACAAAGCACAAACAACAAAAATATAAGAATGAGGTAGTGGCGTGTTGCTCGTCCAAAATATAGTTGATGCTCAGTTCATTAATCCTTTATGATGTTATTGTACCAAATACTAGCTAGTATATAACTAATGACATGATTGGCCATTTAATCATCTTATCAAATGTTAATTAGTTGTAGCTTGGAGTATTAACTATATATCCAGGCTGGCCTTAAAATACATGATTTCTAAACTAATCTTAATGGCCACACCTTTCCTAGAACTACAAGAAGGAAATGAAAAAATAGAAAGGTGGTTAGAGGAATGGGCTTTGCTTTGCTCATTTGTGCTGTTGTGTGGTTGGAAAGTCTTCTTTTCCTAACTGCTTGATTCTTTTTGTTAAGTACTTTACTAAACACTACTCTAAAGAGATAGCCTACCAAACCAGCAACTTCCTAATTTTACAGTAACCACCTTCTATACCCTCACCCATCTAATTCTCAATATACTTTCCTCTATTCCTTTATTATTATAAAATAATCCAGAAAAAGAAAATGATGATCTACATATAGTTATGAGGTTACATCCAGCCTACTATATATTATTCTTTTGGAATTATAAAATAAAATATGTGTGCTATGCATAAAGGATAATGATGTATATCTGCTAAATTAATTGGACATGAGGCATCAATCATTTATAATGATGGGGTCCAAGCAATGTATTATAAAAAGAATGAAGGTAGATGGCAACTCTTTAAATAAGCAAGTTCTTCCGAATAAGCAAATAAATAACTCCTTATTCTTTCTGTGATTTAAGAAAGCAGAGGAGAAAGGGGAACTAAGAGAAGCTAGAAAGCATGGATTGTTGTGTGTGTACAACTATGCCATTGATATTAAGGCCTCCGAGGAATACAATATGTGGGGCTTGTTACGAAGGAGTTAGGAGCATAATCAACATGATGAGCAATATCGAAAGTGAGAAAGTAAAAGCAATGGCTAATCCAAATCCAAACAGCTCTCCAGTTTCGCGGCGAAATTCGAGTAAGGCAAGCTCTAATCCATTTCATAATTTAAATTGTTGATTATAAAATGAAAAACTGCATATAGTTTATATAAACCTGTGTGCCTCCTGTAGTCATTAACTTTTAACATATGATAATTGTGGCTGTGATGTCCTACTATCATTTTTATTTAGTTGATTAACTCGGGAATTGACTCTGCAAATTGTGTAATCAGAAAGGCGTAATAACATTAACATTGAGATTATTTTTGCTCTGCAGACACTTGATGATTGTATAAGATGGTGCTCAGAGCAGATGGAGCAGTTTAATCAACAAAAAGAAGACTTGGTTTTTCTCAGAGGCTTTCTTTCAGCCTTCAAAGCACAGATTCACACGGATATATTGGTCAGTCCAGGCAGGCATGGTCCACCTATACCTGCACATAAGTCCGTTTTGGTGAGTTGTTTTTTGTTTTGCCAACTAAAGCTACGTTTGGATCATCATTCACCCATTTTAAAAGTACTTCCAGAATAAAAAATACAAACAGTACCTTTCTTCAAAAATAAGTTAAACACTTGAAAATATGTCCACAATGGCTATCCAAAACATGCACAGAATATTTCCCTTAATAGACTAACATTACTAACCTATTATTTGTGAATCTTTTTCTATCATTAGATAAAACTTATTACAAAATTACGAATAAAATCCAGTAAATAAGAAACGAAACTCATTATTTTGTGAATTCAGTACAACAAAGTGTGTTAAGAAAAGTGTTTTCTTAACATTCTTAGAAAGTTGAAATCATTCAAACTTTTAATTAGGTACGTAATTCTAATTATTGTTGAGATACTTTGGATATCCAAATATTTTAGACACTCAATTAACACTCTTTATGTGTGTTTATCTAATTCTTTTTGTCACATTAAATACTTATTATATCTAACACTTTTTTTATTATTATTTTTTTCTTTCTAAGTGTCTATTAGCATATGGGATGTCCATTTAACTTTTTCCTTTTTATTAATGATGTAACGAACATGTTATTATGTTATAGGCAGCAAGATCAGAAATATTTAAGAACATGCTCGAGTGTGATGAATGCAAGGCAGCACCAAGTAACAGCATAACTATACCCGATTTGAACCATGAAGAACTAGAGTCTCTCCTTGAGTTTCTGTACAGTGGGACATTGGGTGTGGAAAAATTGGAGAAACATGTTTACGCTTTGTCACAAGCAGCTGATAAGTATGTGATCCCTCATTTGCTGAAACACTGCGAACGATATCTGCTGAGTTCACTAAGCACTTCCAATGCCCTTGAGACATTGGAGATCGCGGATACTTGTTCCAACCACAACTTGAAGGAGACAACCTTGAATTTTTTAGTTAAAAACATTGAGCACATGGTGTCTTCACCTAAGTTTGAAAATTTTGTGCATAGGAGTCCACACCTTACTGTTCAACTAGTTACAAGAGCGTTTGTGAATGGTGCCAAATAATCAAAATTGTCTCCAAGTTGAAGAGCCACCAATGT
Source organism: Glycine latifolia (assembly GCA_013407115.1). Lineage (NCBI taxonomy): Eukaryota > Viridiplantae > Streptophyta > Magnoliopsida > Fabales > Fabaceae > Glycine > Glycine latifolia. The sequence continues at coordinate 1,848,728 of CM023958.1, forward strand.
TTCCTTTTTTTTTTTTTTCAATTTAATAATGTATTTATCCAAGCCTACAAAATGAGATCTCTAAAGTTCAAACAGAATAATATAATTCAATCCTTGTTCTCTTCAAGGTTCTCTTGAGTTCTCTAATTCAAAATTAAAGCACCTCTCTGTTTTACTTTTTTTTGTTATGCCTTGTTACTTTGATTTAAAAACAAATGAAACGTCAATAAAAAAATGACACTTAGAAATGAAAAAATATATATTTAAAAGAGAGAAAATATTGACACGTTATATTTATTTAAAAATCAATAAATAAATTAGGCAGGTTACTTAAATTCCTCTCGCTAATAATACATTTCAATGCATGACTCAACCATGGTTGTAAGTTCGAAATCTTATTATTGATTGTTCTTATACCCATTAAAACACTTTTTTATACACTTTGCATACAGAAAGTATGAAGCATTAGTATTATCTCTATTATTATAAATATTATAGATTTCTATTAATAATATAAAGCATTATATTAATCTTTAATATATTGATGATATATGTCATTTTTTTATACCAACAAAATTGTTTGTCTATTGTTAATTATAAAACTGGTAAAAATATATTAGTTATTTAAATTTTATTATATAAATTTATATCAACAAAATGATGCTACAGCCCACACCAAAGGCATAATTCCGACTTTCTGATGTAAGCTACATCATAAAACCGTCCATTGAGAGCCTCATTTAACATGGGCTGACCCAATTGGTAGGAAGCCCATCAAAGATTTTTTAATGGTATGTCATGGTCTATTTAGTTTGGATTCTTGATTCTTGAATAGTATGTCATGGTCTATTTAGTTTGGATTTCAGTGAATTAGTTACATAAATAATTAATTAACGTTTAAAATATTACTAATACTTTCTCAATCCTTAATGATAAGACTCTTTCAATGAATTCTTATTCCTTAAAAAAATAACTAATTTAGTTAATCACATTAAATACATCAATTAATTATACTAATATTCTAAAATTATCATTTTCTTTTTTTTATTCACTTAATTATTTTTTACTATTGTTTGAATAGAGAATAACTAAGTAAGAATATATAAAAAAAATATTTAATGCATCTAAATATTATAAAATAATCTTATAAAAAATAAATAAATAATTGAAAATAATCTTATAATTAGGAACATAAGGAGAATAAACTTATCCTTGAATATTATGTATTAATATTATAATATTGCAAAAAAAGAGTCTAATATTGGTAGCTTAAAAACAACTTAAAATACATTAAAAAAAAAAGGATTATGAGAGTACTTAAATATTTTTGCACAAATAAATCACTCAATTACTTAAAGTCTATTCACTCATAAAGAAAATCAGGCTTCTAAAGTTCTAAAGATCTAACAGCTTAAACTAAAGCAAACGAACTTTGAACTATTAGAGTTAACTTAGTGGGAGAGATATTAGACTAGATATACCAGGACTTAGGTTCCATTCTTGTTATTTTTATTATACACTAAATAAAAAGACAATCTCACTTTGAGATTTTTAAACAAGACACACAAAGGTTCTAATAGCTAGCATTTAAAAATAATATTTTTAAACATTTAGATTATTATTTACATAAATAAAGGGCAAATTACACTCACAGAATCTTACATTTAATGATATTACATATGATATTCCTTCCCTTTTTATGTTGCATTTCTAATCATAAATTTAAAAATTAATTTAATTCAGTTCAGTTTTTTTTACAGGTATAATTCAGTTGATTATTTAGTTTATACAAAACTAGTATTATATACCCATAGCACGAGCTGAAATTATCCAAAAATTCAATGAAGAATCATAATTTTATATTGCTATAAGTTACATTAATTAATTCTTATATAAATATGACTTTTATCAATTTGATTCTAATAATTATATTAGGGAGCTCGATATGACTCATGATTTAAAAAAAAAATTCTTATGATGATATAATAGAATATGATGATATTGGAAAATAAAAAATATTTTATATTATAGGATACTCAAGAATAAGAGATTCAAATTCCTTCTTATATTGTTGGAATTGAATTGCTTTGGACTATAATGTAAACACCTCTACCATCATCACCTTAGGAGCAACTGTGAACATCCATCACCATTAGCATTCCTCATATGGTGTGCGCATGCAAATGAAATAATAAAGATAATCTTATGATATATATCTATAACCTTTTTTTTTATCAAATGATAAATATAACCTATATATATAATGTTCAATTTGTAACATAATACTAGTTTGTTGATAAACCCTTACATTTTGGATGTCAGATTTGAAGGACACAATCAATCTACGAGCGGAGGACATGGATTTTGTCAGGAACTTTGTTGCTGGATTTACCATTTAGTGAACAAATTCCCACTGACATAACAGTCAGTACTGCCAACTATGGGCCTCCCATTCCTGCACAAAATTGCTGCATTGACATGATCGCTATACCCTATAACATTGCATGTGATCAGGCCCTACCCTTTTAATTTTGAGGATTAATTTTATATTTATGTGAAAACAATTACTACTAAAAGATATATTTCATCGTTAATAAAAAATCGATTGTTGAAAGTGTGAAAAGCTTGTCCATTGTAGTATATATTTTTTCATCAGCGTTCACAGTGAACACACTAGCTAGTAAAATCGATTACACCCAATCTATTTTAAATAATCTTCCTTTTTCAAAAGAAATTAAACTAATAAAAGACAAGCACAATATCTTTCTGCATTGGCAGGGGTGGTAAGAATTCAATACGACCTATATATCTTAGTGCATCCTTTTATGAAAGTTAGTAATTATGTTAATGTCCTAAAAGTCCCACGCACAATTGTTTACAATCCTCTTTGTTAGTACTTAGTACCCTAAACAGTTCTGTCCACAACTAAAAAGACAGGGTCCTTTTAATTGGTATCATTGTTTTTTTAGAAAATTAGTTAAGAAATTAAAAAAAATATTTATTATAAAAATTATAGGAAAGTATAATTTTTTTATAAATAATATAATTTTACGTATTTTAATAAATAAAAAAATTAATTTTTTCTAACCAATATCCTAAAATACTAATTAGCATATGTAAAAAAGATACATTTGTGTGTCTAAATTTACACGTCTAATTTGTTTAGCATGAATGTAGAGATCATTTTTTCTTTCTTTATAAGATATGTAAAGAACTTTTTATTGAAGGAATATGCATCACTTCACAATTGATTATTTATGTTTAAGATATTGTTTATTTTGCTCTATTCGTGATATATACAAGTGTCAGCTTTGGATATGTTCTTGCTGCTTCACCAGGTCACTTATTTGTTAGTTTTGTAGTACTTCATTCGTTTTATCCCTCAAAACTGGCGACATCATTTTTTTCCTTACTGTTTCTGTACGGTGTCGTTTCATGTTTCATTTGTATCACTGGATATCTTGTATATTCAATCGTACTCTTTGCTGACAATTTTGTTTCACAGAAAAGCACATGCGCACGATTTGAAATAAGAAAATCTTAGTGAAACTCTAATATTATACTGCCATACATCAAAAAGTGAAAAATTAAATAATTTTTGGAACTCGTCATTATTCTAAAATAAAACGTGCATATATGCATATATACATATACTTTATATATATATTGGCTAGCTCCATATACATAAATTTGATCAACAATCATAGAAACTCGATTCTTTGATCAATAAAACTACCAGTTAGGCTTAATACATGAAAGAGAAAATGCATAAACTAATTTAATAAACGGCCAACAAAAGATATAAATAACATAAATATAAAAGCTAACATTTTGTTAATTTTGGTCAGCATTTTGGCTCCAGTTCTTTATTGCTTGTCCCATTGCCTGTTTCACAGCTTGTGCATCAATGTCCTCATCACCTTGTTCTTCATTCTACAAAAGTTACATTATTTCGTCATTCTTATGCATGAAAATATGGAGAGAACAGGCAATATAAACATGAAATATTTAAGTTATATACTTCGAAACCTAACTAGCTAGCTTCTGTTCGTATTAGCCAATTAATTGACGAAATTAAAGATTCTATAGGATTATAATTTAAAATACATTATACAAACATTTCAATGCACAGCATGGCCCCTCTTGCCTTTTCTTCTAAAGGATGAGAGAGAAACAGATAGTAGAGGAATGTTTTATATATATACAAGGACAACGCATGCGGCCTACAAAAATATGGAGTAATGAGACGGAAAATAGATAGACACTGAATGATATTGATGCATTGAACTAGAAAGCATCTATAATATATATAAATTTATGCTTACAATATTGTGTCTTACTTTTCCTCCAACAGCATGAAATCGAAAGGTGTCCGTACAAGTAACCCTAGCTTCAAGCACATTAAGACCCATCTCTTCAAATGACTCCAATATGGAAACAAGCAGACCGGGGCAGCTATTTGCTGAAAAAACATTTATAAGAAATCCCTGCTCTAAGGTTTGTACTGTAACCTGTTTATGCCCATCCAGAAAATGCAATTCCAATCAATTTCTTTTACAGACCTTGGAAGTTGTTAATAAGACCTTGGAAATTAACACGCACACACACATATAAATATTCAGAGGAAGCTGTTAAATTTTAGCTCATATACCATAGGCAAAGTATTTTGGTCACTGGAAGTTTGTGCGGTGGCTACGTCTTGGTTCAGTCTTTCTACTTTTTCCTTTAACTCTTCGATATACTTTGATGCATCTATTATGATCGAGGTTTTGTTTAGCTGCCACCAACCCATGCCAGCAAAAGAACAAGAACTATTAGATAATATACTATCTCAAATAAATTAAGCACCATATATGTAATTGATAAGTACAGGAATATATATGCATAGGTTAAAGCAATAAATTAATTAAGGACAATATAATATATCAACAATATATATTTAACAATCTTCATTTTTAATTAGTTTGTTTCAATTTTCTACCCAGATATATGGGAATGATAATATACATACCTAGAAGACAATCGATGATATGAATATTTCAACAAACAAAAAATAAAGAATAAAAGTAGGAAGTGAAACAGAAGGGAGGATAACAATGCTGACTCAACATGGAATCGCCATGGTTGATTTCCCTGAGAGTATTCATAGAGAAAATCAAATGAAACGAAAGATATATATAAGGAAAAAAAGGTGCGGGGAATTAATTACAGCATTAGAGTTGGTTATAGAACGAAGAAGTTGCAGCTTCTCATGCAGTGCTGCTCTCTTTTGCTCTCTAGAAACCATTTTTCTTACTGTGCTCTCTTTTGCTCTCTAAGTAAGTGATCGTTCTGGTGGCCTAGCTAGCTGCTAGCTTTCTCTTTTCTGTGATTCTGATTTTTTCTTTTGTTATGAACTTAATTTTCTGATCTCTATGGTATTTTAAAAGAGGGGATATGGGCTCTCAAATCTATATGACGTTCTGCAAGGAATCCCACATGATTGTCTATTTGTCTCAGTTTCTTCACAAACAAATACTGCATAGATTCTCACTGAACTTCCACAAATACCCTTTTTGCAATATAATAATTATTTTAGAATTTCCTACTTAATTTGCCTATTTTTAAAAGAATTATTTTTATCTCCTCTAGATAAGAATTGATTTATTGACGTGAGTGCAAGTTTGAGTCAACTAAAAGAATATAACATTTACTCATTTAGGTATCATATTCAACTTCAGTCACCTTTCATTTTACACGTGTATAGTTTATTACATTTTTTAAAATTTAATTACATAGATATGATGTTGACGAGAAATTAAATTTTGGAATATATATATATATATAGCTAGCTAGCATGATCAAGTTGTGAGTTGGCGAGTATGGGGGAAGAGGAATCATGAGCTCGTGAGTGAAAATTTGCCATCGAAAGAAGTGAAGGAGAAGCAACAAATCAAAAGGATGTTTACTTCTGATTTTGGAATGCATCCAAACACTCCTCACGGGGAAATTTTTAGGCTCTCTCCTCCCGCGTGATCTCTCTTCTATCACCAGCAATGAAACTTTGTCCTCTTTTTCCTTCTCTCCACACGAGCCATCTCCTACCCTTCTTTTTCATCCTTCTTTTCATATGAGACATTAATTCAAACCTTCTTTCATTTTCCTTTCCCTCATGAAAGTGAAATTTAAATGATAATATTGAATTCCGATTGTGTAAATTAAATAAATAAGTAAAGACTTTTATATATATATAATTCCAATAAATATGCAATTTTATGATTTTGGTCTAATGGTTTTAATAATTTTTTTATTTTAGTATAATTTTTGCTCCTACATTTTCTAATAAGGATGATGTCACGTTAACATCATGATGATATCATTATTAAGTATCACATCATCAAATGATGAAATCATCAAGTACCATATTAATAAAAAAAATGATATCATTAAAAGTCTCACCTACACTATCAAATAATGATGTCATTAGAGACTAAAAGTAAAAGTTATACATATATATATATATATAATAAGAATAAAAAACAAAAAATAACATTTATAGGAACAAAAGAAATATTTAAACATTAAACTAAATGTTTACTTCTACATACTCTCCTATCACACTTGTCACTCTCAAGTTTATGCAAATTCTAATTATCAAATATTATCACGAAACTTTCTCATACTAAAAACTTTTAATGATGAATGTTGAACTGAGATACTATCTTTCATTTGAATTACGACATCAAATTTTTATTAGTTCTCATTATAAAGATGACCCGTGATGTGCATCCCAACCACCATTGCATCATTTATCTATGACTGGCAACAAAAAAATCAGTCTAAATATCAAATTGTCCTTCATTGCGCCACACTTTAGTACCAAAGGCCACCATTCACAGAGGCGGAGCTTGATCATAATTTTTTAGGGACCAAAATAGTAAAAAAAAATATTCATTTACTAAAATTCAAAATAATATAATTATATAATTTTTTTGTGAAAACATAATTATATAACTAAAAAAATAAGAAAGTAATACAAAATATATACACATATTAAATTAATCTAACAAATAAATTTATTTCAATTAGTTAACATAAGCGACAATAAAAGCATACACTATTAACAAGATTATGACTTAAGTTGTCAATCCATAATTTCCTATCAAAATATATCACTACCATTCTTACAAAACTAATACTTACTGATAAAAAAATTTATCAATCCGTATTTTGTAGAATAATACCTTAAAACAAGCATAACATAAATTATTAGAACTTAACAAAACAAAATTATTATTATATATAAATATATATTAATATAAAGTTTAATAACTTATTTAATCCTTATAGTTGTATAAATTTTATCTTTTAGTTTCTATATTTAAAAATCATCTCTTTTAATTCTTATGCATAGTATTTTTAATCTCTTTTAGTTCTCATTATGAGTTTAGAATTTAGATGGTAGGGATTAAAAGGAATAAAAATAAAACCAACTAAAAAGGATTAAAAATAATATGTGTAAGGATTAAAATACACAATTTTAAATATAAGAACTAAGGTAAAAATTGTATAATTATAAAAATTAAAAAAGTAATTAAACATTAATATAATACTATTATATGAAAAGTTTTGTTTCTAAGAAAAGTCTCGTTCACTTTGCTTTTTACAATCATATGTTAAAAAGATTATATCATATTAAGGGATGGCCAATTATATATGCCTATATAGTCTATATGTTTTGAAAAAAATTGGGGTGTCGTGACTCCCTCGCCCTCAGATAGCTCCGTCAATGACCATTCACATCCTATAGTTCAAGTATCATTGTTACAAGTACACACATTTATTACAATATATATAGCTTAAGTAAGTTTTTTTTCTTCTAATTTAAGCATCAAAGTGTTTTAGTGGATAACCCACTGCCACTCAAGGAGTTCGGTGTCGTGGAGTTCAGGCATCTAAAATCTAGACAATCGCTTGTCACACTTTGAACCAAACATGAAGAATGAAGCTTTGAGAAAGAGGGGTGAAGAAGAAAATGGGGTGCAAATATATACAGTGATGAGGAGTATTTTAATATTTAATTGAATGTTTAAATATATATTTTTTATCTTGTAAATATGTCACTTTTTACTTTTAATTTTAGTAAAAATAAATAATCCTTGCAAATATGTTACTATTACTTTTTGTCTTTAATGACATTATCATATGATGATGTGACATTTTAATTATGCAATCATTTGATTAAATAATATTATCTTTATATGATACTTGATTACATTATCATTTTGTAATGTGGTGCTTGGTGATATCATTATGATACCAATATAATGTCATCACTATCAGTCCTGATAGTTTTTTTTTAACACAAAACGGCGACAGAGACTAATTAAAAGACACATAAAAAAGTAGAAAGTAATATATATATATATATATATATATATATATATACACATATATATATATATATATATTTACATGGAATTAAAACACATTTAAGTTATAAATAAAAATTAATTACATTAAACTAAGTTATATTGACAAGTTTTTCTTTTGCTATATAACCTGAACCAATTCAACGCATTGAAGATTTGGTTGATTCAAATTCCTTAACAAAATTTATTAAATAATGTTATTTTGTATCTGATTTAAAAACAATAAAATATAATTTTTCAATTTAAAAATAAATATTATATACGTTGGGATAAGATTAAGAAAATCATGTCCAAACCAATGACATAAGGCTGGTTCGGATAAACAGAATGACAACTTGATTATCTAACTCAATTCAATTTTTATGTTTGTTTTAAATTGGTAGAATAATCAGGTCAAATTATCTTATTAAATGGTACGGGTTTACATGGTATGTACAACATGGTTATATATCATACATATGGTATCTAACTAACTATATATAAAAATAATTTCATAAATTGTCATGAGTGGTTAGTATAATTTATTGTAAAAATTATTGAAATATATATTTTTAACTGCATTGAGATATTTTTTTTTTACTCATAATATATATTTTATCTGCACTCATAATATATAGTGTCAAGATACTTTTTTTTTTTGTACGTCAGCGTCAAGATACTTTATGTGATGTTGAATGTGATACTTTATATTAACGAAAAATTTTAATAAGTATTTTTAAGATATTGATTAAGAAATTAAAATATTTTATTATTCGAATAGTTTATAATTTTTTTATTTTCTAAATACTTAATTTTTAGTTTTTTAACTCATGAACACTGATTAACAAAATCATATATTAGTTAGTGGTTATAAAGTTTTTTGGTATAATAATTAATGATAATAAAGTTTTAAACTTATGATTTATAATGCAGTGCATAGTCAATTTTCCAAGACATGTTAGGTAAAACTTGGATTTGAATTCTCTGCAATCGGAGAAATCACGCATTCACGTAATTAGATGATTAAAAGCGTCTAATGAAGATCTAAGGATTCATAAGTCATTTAATAACTTCAACTTTAAAAATACTATAAAATACTAACCATATGATGAAATCAAACTGTCCATAATCATGACTTTATGAATGCAAGGAAATCCAAATCCGTAAAACTTCTGACAAATGCTTATCGAGCGTAAAACTTAATCGAGGATGAGCACGTACGTACTCAGAAGCATCTAGTATGAATTGAATTATACATATAGATTCAGATGTCTACATGCACACACAAATATAATGAGACGGATTTAGATCATATCATACATATTTGGTATTTAGAGCTGTTACTTCCTTGTGTTGATTCCAGTATTGTCACCATTACACAAGGACAAATCACGTACCAACCTCTATTCACATGTGTGCCCATTAATCATCACAACAAAACAATATCCTCCATACATATATCCTGCTCCTACCTTGTCTATTGCCTTATATAAAAGTATTTCTTGCTGCTCTGAACTCTCCTAGAGTACCCTTTTAGATCCCATAATGTTCATTATTCATCAAGGTTTTCCTGTGATACTGTTGGTGTCCCGCCACTTCGATCAAATTATTTTAATTAAGTGTTGGAAATGTTGTATTTTGAGTTGACCATATTTTGATGAGTCTCAAAAGACCACTTTACTTAGAAATTATTAATTTTTTTTAAGTTAGCATGTTCGCTATGTAGCCAAGACTAGGAAAAAAAACATCCCAATCATGTACCTCTAGGTCATATTAAAGAATTAAAATCACGTTATTTTATTAAATAGTACAAGGGCTATGAATAAATAGTTTTTACAAAAATTAAAATTAAAATATTGATATTTTTAGAAGAGTTCAACTTCCATGTTACTAATTAATAATATTCCGCCAACAGAAAAATCATGTTAACAATGACTATTTAATATAGTCACTATAAAAGTTCATAGAATTATACACGCATGATTATTTTTTAATGACTATTTGAAACTGTAAAAACTATTTATATTAAGTGTATCTATATATATATATATATATAAGCCTGGTTTTCTGAGTTGAATGAACGTGTCCGAGTCATTATCCATATATTTGTATTTTTTTGTGAATATGTTTTTGTTGTTGATTAATCCATATATTTGATGGTATCGGGAAAATGTGGAAAAGATACAAAATCATACAGGTAAGCAATTTGTCTTGAGTCGTCATGAGTCTGTTAAAGTCTGTCGACCAGCAACCTTATGTACTATATATATATACACACTTTGGGTGCGATCATATCAATCAAAATCACATTCCCTAGCTTTGGCTCAGAAATCAATAATTGAGTAAGTAATTTTGTGGATACATAAAATAAAAAGAGTTGGCCTGTATGGTGAGGTTCACAGGTAATTACACATTATTCCAGTTTATATTAGATCGAAATCAGATATTAATGATCACAAAAAAGATGGATCGAAGAAAATAAAATATTGTTGGCCCTCCTTTATGCTATTTCTTATTTCTTCTTATGCTTTGAACCTAATAATAGCACTTTTTAGCCTGAGCAAGGAGTCCAAGTGTCCTTTTTCATGGACTTGGCAGTTGCAATAAAGTTGGAGAAGCTGATAAGATTCTGTTTGATTATTCTTACTCACATGTTCCACTATTGACGTTTTTTTTAATTTTTTTTGGTTTTTGACTGTGTCTCTATCCTCCCGTTTAATTTGAATTTGATGACTTTTTGGTAGGGTCAAACACTAAAGCTAAAAGCCTAAAACTCCTCTAAATAGTAACTTGTTTTTATAAAAAAAAATGATTTTTTTTATCAGAGTTGACAGTACATACTTAATTTAAAACATTTGAACTCCTTTAACTTGAATCAAAAGATGTTAGCTTTTTATTAATGAATATGATGATATATACGAAGTAATGTTTTAGTATGATTATTGGAGATTTGGCATCTTGCTAGCATGCAGGTGATATTCTTATTTCTCATGCTACATAGTTAAATTAGTTTTGAAAGTATAAAACATTGATAAATTAATTTTTGAAAAATAAAAAATTTAAATCTAGTTATAAATATGTAAAAAAATATGATAAATTAGTCTTGCGAACAATATAATGACAAATTAGTTTTTGAAAACTTAATTTATTATCAAATTAATTATTGAATATTATAATTTAATGATAAAATAATCTCACAAACTTAATAACAGAAATAATTTATCACATTTTTTGTATATTTAAAAATTAAATTTATATTTTTCATCTTTTAAGAATCAATTTGACATTGTATAATATTTTTTAGAATAAATTTAACTATTTATATTTCTTATTAACAAGCTCAATGACAATTTGTTTTTCCTATCTATATAGATAGATATACTATAATTTACATCTGAATTATATACAAATATCAATATATAACAACATATATAAAAATAAAAAAAAAAACAGCATGACTTTTGTATTTTCTAGTTTTTAAGAGTTTTTGTATCTTTTTTATCTTCCTGTTGGATGAATAATTTCCATGTACATATATACTAGTGCTTTGTATAATGGAACAATGGCAGTCCCACCTCTATTACTTTTTTTTTTTTTTTGGAAACAAAGCATCCTCACATTTGGAAGTTATGAGACTAATCCTTTAAATATAAAAATCATTAAAGTAAATTTTGTTTCTCTCAACAAAGTTTACTTCATATGCACATTCAAAAAATATATGTTTAAGGAATCTAGTCATCTATTAACTGTATTAATATTATAACTGATTATATTTTTATTAATGTGTGTATAACTTGAGATGTGGACTTAATTTTAACAATTAATTAGAAAGCTATGCTAACTAAATGAGAGTAATTACAAGTAATAGAACCAAAATACAATAAAAACGTTCCAGAAATTAATGTTCAACTTAGGATATTTTTTATAAAAAATAAACAGAAAAGTTAAAAAAAACAAAGGGTTATAAATCACCTTGGTTGATACCCAATGAGATAATGGGCTAAAACTACTCATTCATTTCAAGCCCAGTAAGTCTGAGCCTAGTAGCATTAGCATCAGGCAGTTCGGATTCACCCGACCCATAAATACATTCGGGTTCGGATCCTGTAGTGTCATCACTCATCAGATTTCGATGAAGAATAGTTAGAGAGTGCTGTGAACTTCAGCAAAATGCGCGCCCTAGCAGCTCGGTTCTCTGATGTAATGTTCTCTGCAATCCTTGTCTCTGCCTCTGTTCAATTTTAACCCTTTATAATTTAAAGAAGAGAATAAAGTAATCATTTTCAAATTCAATTCATATTTGAAGTCGATGTTTGTTTGGATCTTAAGTAAGTACCCATTTGCTAATTCATTTTATTCATAACTTTTTTCATTTTTTTAACCCTTTTTGTAGTATTTATGCAGAAGAAAAGTTGGGGTCAATCTGCGATGTCGTAATTTTTCATCATGCAACAGTAAAGGCATCACCTTGTTTTTTTCTGTCGTTACTTTTGTAAGAAAGAAAAAATTATAAGAAATTATGACTAATTTTGTCAGGCTGTGGAATCATTCTGTTGAGAACGAGAAAAATGAAATTGGTACTTGTATTGAATGTTCTAGTAGTAAATGATGGGTACATATGTTGATTTTGGGGATTTCTGGGATTAGATCATCAAGCCAAAATCTTGCACTGTAAAATACTAAAATACAAAGAAAATGGTTTTCTTTTTTCATTCAATTTTTGGTTTCATTGTTTGAACTGCAATTATGTTGCGCGACTTCACTTGTAACTCTTTTGATTTCCAGATGAGCTAACCATCGAGGAAGAAGCTGAGAGAAAAGTTGGATGGCTATTGAAGACGATATTTTTTGTCACGGCAGGGGTAGCAGGATACCATTTCTTTCCTTATATGGGTTATCAGCAATTGCCCTGCAACAATTTTTAACTTGCAAAGCCTTCATTTGCTCTTGGTAGTTCAAGCTTCACAATGCTGTTAAATTACATATTTTCAGGAGATAATTTGATGCAACAGTCTGTTTCGCTTTTGCGTGTCAAGGATCCCTTGTTCAAAAGGATGGGAGCTTCTAGATTGGCTCGTTTTGCAGTAGATGGTAAGTTTTGTTATCTGTATCTTTCTGTCACTAATTGCTTGCTGTTGTTGTTTTATGACCCATATTTCTTTGGCTCATGACATATATTGAATTGTTTATTAATTATTAGTCATTTACATATTAGGGCAGTTGTTTTCTAGAACAGACTCTTATTCTTGCAACAAGCATATTTTCATTATCCTTGTGCTTTACACTAGTGACATTTAGTCATTTAGTATTAATCTCAGCTTATTCTTGAATGACAAAATTATGGTTGAAGGGGAGAGTTGATGGGAGATTTTGAACTTGGATAAAAGAGTTATAGATTGAAATTTTTCTCTTGAACTGATAATCAAATAGTTACTGAGATTTTTAATTGAGCTGCATTTGTTAAGAAGTCACAGCTAAAAGAGTTACCTAGTTGTCAGTTATACTATTTTCTTGACTACGCAGCAAGCACAGATGTTGCAGTGATCCCCAACTGAGAGCATATTCTCCAAAAGGCAAATTGCCTTGATGCAATTTAGTTAGTTTGTACACTGATATTTATCAATAGTGTTCCAATGTATAGGTATCTCATGACACTGATTAAGGATAAAACATGGTGATTTATTCCTTTCTAAAATCTTTTGTCCCTGCACAAGTTGTTTATATTAAACATTGTTTACCTTACTTTTGCTCACAAGATGAAAGAAGGAAGAAGATAGTTGAGATGGGTGGAGCTCAAGAACTCTTAAATATGTTAAGCACTGCTAAAGATGACTGTACACGGAAAGAAGCATTGCACGCTCTTGATGCACTGTCACAATCAGGTGAAATCATAATTTTAAGTATTTCTTTTTAAATAGTTATTATCATGCTGGTGGAGAGGTAGATTATTGAGACCAATTAGTACCTTTGTGGTTCTAAATAGTAAACCAGAAATGCCCAACCACTTACTGAATTTGTTCATTTATTTGTATAATATTGAGCTGGAAATCAATTTTATGAGCAAGGTGTGATAAGAAGCATATGAAACTTTTATATGTTTCCAGTTTCTGTTATCCTTATTCAATAGATATGGGCTTGTAAAGATTAAAATGAACATAAAAATTGTTTTGTGCATTAATTTTGGGACATATTATATGGGCACGAGCTTATGTGTAACAATATCTATACCTGCTACTTTCCCTGTCAAAATATTGATTTTTAAGAATCCAGTTCAAGTAATATTTATGAGGTTGAAAGATACGCTACAGTACAACCAAATTAGTAGTGCTAGCCTTTTCTGTTCTCTTTCGATTGAGATAAGCTACTTCAATGTTATAGATGAAGCTCTTGCATCCTTGCATCATGCCGGGGCCATTTCAGTAATTAGGTCTGCACCAAATTCACTTGAGGATGCAGAAGTTGAGATATTCAAGTTGAGCTTGATGAAAAGATTTCAAGATCTCAGATATGATGTGTCATCATGACTTGAGGTGCCTGCCTCCTTTTGTTTTTTGTTTTTGGTTGGTTGGAGCATGAAATAACATGATATGAGAGATTAAGCTGCCAACCAAAGCTTTTGTGGGGAAGAGTACTTAAAATTACTGTGTATCATTTGACCAAATGTAATGGAATATTATAGTTCTATTGTCATTTTTGTTTTTTCACTTGTCAAATGCGATTTGTCGCTCATAGTTCTGTCAATCATAATAAAATGGAAAAGATTTATGTGCATAGCTTTCTTTTTTGGTGAATTTTCAAAGTGCTAGATGAATATGCGTATTTGGAGATTAAAAGCTTGTTTTTTTGGGGGGACATATAAAATATTGTAAACATGTGATAAACTTAAAACTAATAATTATTATTTTTTAATTATCCCTATTCAATGTTTTAGTTTTAAAAATACCCCATTTGGGAAAATAGCCCATCTGGCGCTGTACAAAATTACTAGAGTACAAGTTAATTAGGCTTAGTTGTTTTTTTTTCTTTCTTTTCCTACGAGATCAAGAGGAACGAATCAAAATCAGGTTTTTTCTTCCACCAAAATAATATAAAATTTTTAAACAAAATACTAAAATAATAAGCTATAATATATTTTTGTCCTTCATTTTATACTTAGTCTTTTATTTTTTTTAAATATCATTCCAACCATTTAACTCACATCTGAGTTAATGTTATCCTTTTGAAACGTTAGACATTTTTTATTTTAGGATACAATTTTAAATCTTTTTTTCCTATTAATTCAAAATATAAAATTTGCCTCATTAAATTAAACTATGAATCCAATTAATGTTCAAACAAAACATAGATCCTTAACATGATGAAGATCGAATGAAAAATGAATTTCATAAACAATTGAAAAACTGAAAAAAATCTAATAACAATATTTGAAAATATCTATTAATAATGAGTAGCAGCCTTCTTTGAAATAAAAAATAAAAGAGTCATTGAAAATAAATCTCAATTAATTGAAAGATATTTTTTAGATAATGTCATTAAATAGAATTACAAAAATTAAAATTTACTTATATTTCAATCTAATAAAATTTTTTTGTTGATTACTCATTTCGGTGTCAAATATAAACAAAAAATACTTTGAGTATTAGTCTCAAATATAAGTAAAATTTAACTATTATTACCTTATTTAATGAGATATTCCTAAATTATATTTTATTTAATTGAAGTTTTATTACTTATTATCTCTTTTTTATTTTTTATATGAACTTTAAAGAAAGTGTAGTTTAGAAGAAGAATTTTTTATTTATAATAAGAATGGTGTAATTAAATAATCTAATTATCTAGCTACTAACTTTTTGAATAAACTGTAAGTTAATTTCTTTTTATATATAGAGAGAGAGAAGGGATTAAATTAACTTTAAAAGTTATTTTTTATTCTAATCATTAATTTTTTTGAAATTTAATAATTAAAATTACCTACTCATTACAATAATAAATAAAAAACTTATTCATGAAATAAATTAATTCCTTCTATATATATAGACACATTCAGTATCGGACGAAGTACTATAATTTAGTCTAGCTGGACACATATTAGTGCCCCATGGTCGTGTGTTGTGCTTTTTTGTTGGGCGAAACAGCGGCCCGAGCCACCAATCACTTCCTTAGAAGTGACACACCTCTTAACATAATCACGGTACACGTTTTGTAGCATCACATGCACCCTATGTAATATAACACACGGTTGTGGATAAAATAATTCTGCACATGCCCAACTTTTGTATTGATATCATTTTTTATTTAATTATACTTTATTTCCTCTATATTTTCCATATTTATATATTAATTCTATCACTTTCCTGCACCCCAATAAGTCATGCTCCAAATATTATTGTTTTGGATAAGCATATTGCACAACCTATTCTTGGCTTCTTCATGACCATGACACGGCAATGGAGACGAACGATAATGAAACGTGTAATCATTTGAAAGGTTGAATTATGTACCAAATGCTATTATATTAGCATTTCCTACGCCATTCTAACAATAATGAGAACGAGTTGCCCAATTGATCAATATTTGTATCCTTGCACGGCACAAACTTCTAAGCTATGGCCCCAACTTCGTCACCCCATCAAGTGGATTTCATTTCTTTAATATTTTGGTATTTTACATAGAAATGCTGCCACAAGACATGAATTCTACAATAAACAACTAGGAATCCAAAATACAAAAGTAACACGATTGCCACAGCAACCAAATGCCTCTAGAATCTCCCCAGCCATACCCTCTCTCCCCAAATAAAATTTTCTATAAAAAAAAAAAAAAAACACAATAGAAGGGGAGAAATGTGAGAACCAGCTTGTATTTATGACTTGCTACTAAAAGCATTATATATGTTGGTGGAAATGGCAAGCACACTTGTAACCACAGCTAGTATAATCATTACCAGTGCAATAATTTTGTCTCTTCTCGTTGATATACCTTGAACATCCCTGTCATCAGAAACAAAGAAAATTAAGAGACTAATTTATTTCTTTATTCAATTCAATTTTCAACTTGAGCTCTACTTAATCAGAAGTCAATAAGACAAAGCTATATTACCTTAAAACAATAGAGCCGGGGAAAATGAAGGCAAGGCACACTGCGGATGATGATCCCAGGAACTGAAAGAAGTACCAAATATCTGGGATTGCTATAGCTGCAAGGTAGGAGAATACAAGCAGCACCAGAGTGAGGATCATAAATCTTTTGTTGTCGGTGGCTAGCATAGGCTTCTTAGGGAAGAGAACTTCATCTATGTTGGTTCTCAAAGAGAAGTTCAAGAGAGGAAACACCAGCATGATGTGGAGGGCATAGCTTACACGGACCAAACTATTGAGCAAGGAACCAAATGCAGAACCAGCATTCTGGTCAAAATTGATGAGAATGTCTGACTGGGTTGAATCCCCAAATAACATGTACCCAAATAGGCCTATTGCAAGGTAGATCACAGCACAAAGCAATAATGCTAATCGAACTGCTGTTGTCATTTGGGATGCCTTTGCAAGCTCAAACCCAATGGGGTGCACTGCAAGTAAAATCAACCATCAGCACAGAAATTTTCTAGGCATACCCTTAAAAAATGAGTAAATCCATTAGGCCAATTACCATTAAAATGAAATGTGAAGGCTGTGACAACAACAGGAACTGCAGTGAACAGATCAAAGAATGAGGTTTGGTAATCTAACCGAGGAAACAATCTAGGAGTTTGTGTTTTTCCTTGCACCAGAGCTGTGATAGCCAACCCACAACATATGCCAACAAAGGCCACTGCAAGAAGAGTTGACACTGCAGAGCTGTACTTCAAGGACTCTACCAATTCCAAAACACCAAAAGGAAGAACACACGTTAGTTACTGAACCTCTTCAATTCCAAATACACAAGAAAGCATGTTATATAACAAAATATTCAATTGTAACACTCACCTACACGTTTGTACAATACCAATGGAAGCATAACAAAGACCAAGGTGAAAAGCAAAGCAAATTCCCGGGAATTCCACCAGTGAATTCCAAACCACTGTTGCAAAATGCCCAAATGCACTTCCCCTCCATTTTGCTTTCCAGATAGCACATCTCCTGTTGTTCAACAAAAGGTAATTACTAAAATACATCTATTTTTTCTCTTTCATCTTCTTTCTACCACATTTTCGTCTTATATTTCTCTTTATTTCCTATCATTTCACTTTTTTCATGTCTTTCTTCTATCCATTACATGGACCAAAAATTGAGGTGTACATTGCTGAAACAGATTCCCCACATTCACTTTTTTTTTCATGAATCAGAACTATTAGATTGAATATCAAAGGTTATATTTGAAATACATATTTTAAGAGTATGTTTGAATACAAGGTTAGAAGTGTTTTTAACAACTTTTGAGAACTCTTCTGGTCGAAAAAGATTTATATTGTCAGTAAAGAACTCTTAAAAACACTGCTTTGTTTGTATCCAAAGAGGCCCATTGAGATAAGTTATGAGTAATACGATCTGTATTTAACAGTGAATTCCCAGCTGTAGGAAATCCCGATCCTTACATTTCCATTATCTTGTTAAATTAATCACCATACACAAACATTAAAGAAAACGACTTACTACATATATATTTTTTTTTAAAAAATGAACCTTTCTATTTATAGTAAAAAACAAAATAAAAAAAAAAATTCACTTGTTATTAGCAACAATTTCACCAATCAAAATGAATCTGACTGAAAACCCGGTAAAATTCAGAAGAAGCATACCAAACCAAAAACATGAAAAAATCTACACTTTTATTCCCTCTCTTTTTTTTTTCTTTTCTTTTTTACGAATTCAGTAGAAAGGAAATTAAAAAAAAGGGAAAAGTTCCGTGAGGTTACCGATGATGATAAGGTAGAGAATTAAACCCCCAACGTTGGTGATGATGACGCAAACTTGCGCGGCCAAAGCTCCCGCCGATCCGAACGCCTCCCTCATGACGCCGGCGTACGTCGTCGTTTCGCCGGAGTGCGTGAACCGCATCAGGAAGTCCACGGACAGTTCCGCCAGTACGGCTACCACGAGAATCATAGCAAAAGCGGGAACCACGCCGAGAACCTTCATGATCGCCGGAATCGACATGATTCCGGCGCCGACTATGCTAGTGGCCACGTTGAACACCGCGCCGGGGACGGAAGCCGGCGGCGGCGTTCCTGTGGAACCCCCCAGGAGGGGGACGCTGACTCCGGCGGCCGGAGACATGCCGGCGGTAAAATTGTCAGGTCCGGAGAAAGTGCGGTGGCGGTGTGCGGTGCCTGGCAGCCTACTATCTTTGAATTGAATGGTTTTTGTTTTGTTGTCTCTCACGAAAATTTCACGTCCCCTCTCTTTATAAATGGTACCGAGTACTCCATAATACAAGTGGATTTGGGAAGTTAAGAAAACAAAAAATGAAGTTATAATAAGCAAGATTTTATATTTAAGTTTTGTAGGATGAAATGAAATATAGTTGAATAAGGAAATTTCATTGAAAATAGTTAACTAAATTTTCTAATAGAGATTAAACAATAATAAAATCTGCAGATACTTCAGATGTGTATGATGATAAAAAAAATTGTTGTTTTATCTTTTTAAAATGTTTTGACCCTTTTTTTTTTTACTATATGTTTCTATCATGGACTGAAATTCATATGAAATTTATTGAATAGTTTAAATTTTATTTTTATTTAATTTAATATTAATATCAAAGTTATTTCATACTGAAAAAAATATTAAATACTAGCATTCTATTATTACCATTTAGAGGAATGATTAAAAGAGTGTTAAAGTGCACCTTTTGAGTCAACAGTTAATAAGGCGTTTAATTCAAGTCAAGATTAGAAAGGTAAATTGGCTGTATAATAATAATAGTGGTAGTAGTAGAGTGAAAGAAAAAACTTTTTAGCCAAAATATTTAAATCAAGACTAGAAGATATGCAAAATCAGAGATTAGATTGGATGCTACGGTCCACCAATAAAAAATAAAAAATAAATATAAATCTGGATGTTCAAATACTAATAATAATAACTCTAAATAAACATTAACACGTGAATTTTCTTTCCCACGTTGTAATCATTTTGAATTTTAAAATGTTAGTTTTATAGTAGATTAAACTAATCTTTCTTCGAGTAAAAATAACATTAAATTCCTGCACAACAGGTTTATAGAGTAATAGCACTCTTATTCTTAATCGTTTTCTGAGAGACAAAAAAAGTCTTAGTTTTGTTATTTTTTTGAGAATGTAAAATATACCTTAAAAAAATTCCCTTAAAGTTTGTATTATTTTTTGGTATGTCAATATGTTTATAAATAAAAAAAATGTTTGTGAAAAGTAATATTTACATAACAAACACTATTTACAGAACAGGGATGAAATTATTTTTTGATATATAATTATTAATACAAATATATGAATATGTTATTAAAGTAATCAATAGTTATATTAAAACTCATCAGTTGGCCATCAGGTGTTGACTAGACAGTTTGCCAATTTATTTTTCATTCACTTATTTGCTATTTTTTTCTCGGTTTGTTTTTTCGTTCAAAAACCGTGCATTGGAGGAAGGCCAATGCTAGTTATAAAAATATAAACCATGATTTTAATATAAAACTATTTTTAGTCGAAAAACAATTAATTATGTTGCAAGTATCAGTATTTAAAAAATGGCAAAAGAGCCCAAGAAGGCGAGGCCCAAACTGAAAGCGTGAAGCGGCCCAAGACTGAGTGAGGAAATAAAGGGTTATGCTTCTTACACCCAAAACAATTCTAATACACCCAGAAATAAAGGGTCCCGTATGAGTATTTGTTTGCTACAATAATCACGATGCAGAACTTATTTTCGATGACGATAGCAGCCAATGAAACCTTCACGAATACTAACCACGACTTCCACCACCAAACCAACAGTGCAAGAAGCATCCAAACGAAAAACCAAGCAAGATGCAAGAAGCACAATGAAGAAACACCAACCTTCACAAAAGCTAGCTGGTGTATGTTAATAAGAAAGAGAAAAGGAACAAGGGCAATACTGGCATTTCAACAAAAATGTTGGGTGTATTAGAATTGTTCTGGGTGTAGGAAGCAGAACCCGGAAATAAATAATTATCCAGAAAATCGGAAATGGACAATCCTTCTTGTTACGCAGTTCTGAATTTGCGGGTTTTGGATTTGGACTTGGTCGTCAACACAGTCTAATATCTTCATTCATAGCTTTTTGCTCCTTCGCTTATGAATCTTCTTCTTCTTGTCGTTCCTGCAACGCTCTGAATTCGATCAATCAATCCATCTTCACTTGCTTTGTTTCGATCGGAGGGAAATGGCCGATCAGTTATCGAAGGGAGAGGAATTCGAGAAAAAGGCTGAGAAAAAGCTCGGTGGTTGGGGCTTGTTTGGCTCCAAGTATGAAGATGCCGCCGATCTTTTCGATAAAGCTGCCAATTGCTTCAAGCTCGCCAAATCATGTTTTTCCTCTTTCTCTCTACATTTTTTAAATTCGATTTCGTGTCTCCGCAAAATGTTGATTCAGTGTCATAATCATAATTATTATTCTCTTCTATTGTTGTTATTTTATTGTTATTACTTCAATCGACGAGTGTTGAGTTTTGAGGTGTCCGATTTCCCGATTAATTGAAGTATAGTTTTAATCTGATTTTACTGGAAAAGATTTTTTGCCTGATTTTTTTTTGAACAATTACTAGCATAGAAATTAGAATTGTGGAAGAAGTACGACAATCAACTGTGTGTTGTTTGTGACTGCGCTCTCTTTCAATTTGATGACTAATCTCTTTATTTTGTTGAAAGTGATGAACTTTGAAATTGATGTTGGAATAGTTCTGTATATTGTTCGGAATAGTTCTGTATATTGTTCTTGATTTGATCTATTTGGCATTTTAGGGGACAAGGCTGGAGCGACATACCTGAAGTTGGCAAGTTGTCATTTGAAGGTAACACTCATCAGACTTGGGGTTTTGGAGTGGGCTGAATCTCTTTTGCATCCTTTATTTCTCTATTGAGCCTGCAATGACATTGTTGTGTTCTGTTTCCATCTAGTTGGAAAGCAAGCATGAAGCTGCACAGGCCCATGTTGATGCTGCACATTGCTACAAAAAGACTAATATAAACGGTATGCATGTCTCAGCTGTTAGCATTACATGCACTACAATACTTTCTCATTTATGATTTGTGCTTTAAATCCTGCTCTTGCTTCCATGCAGCAAGGCCAATTCCTTTTAGCCTCAATGTTTCTCTGTATAACTTTAATGTAAATCATATAAAACAATTGCAGCCTTTTTGCACGAACAAATTATATAAAGAAAATCTCTTTGTTTAATATTTACATGTGTAAATCAAATACTGGGCTTCATATAGATAAGCTCTGAGTAGGGGTTCAGTCTTTTATCTAGATTAGTTTAAGTCAGAAATTGAACTTAATTTGTGCATGCATAAGTTGCTTCCATCTGATTGCTTTCTTTTTATGGCTGTCTATATGTCATGACCTATTTTGATTTGTTATTTGCTGACTATTATTAGATTGGAACTCATGATCATATCCCTAAGCAGGAATAAATTATTTTGCAGTCTTGCTTGTCTTAGTATGTCCCACTTGCATTAGGAAGAACTAAGAAGACAATTAAAGTTACCTTTTCTTTCTTTGAATACAGAGTCTGTATCTTGCTTAGACCAAGCTGTACATCTTTTCTGTGACATTGGAAGACTCTCTATGGCTGCTAGATATTTAAAGGTATATTATATTTATGATATTGATATCTCTTCTCCTGGGTCTGATTTTTAATTTATTCTCTTGCCCATATCCCAGATTCGAGATATTGATCCTGTAATAAAATGTGTTGAAGTATACGAAGTTATCTGAATCCCTATTAACATGTTTTAACTGGGTTCACTATTTTATACACAGGAAATTGCTGAATTGTACGAGGGTGAACAGAATATTGAGCAGGCTCTTGTTTACTATGAAAAATCAGCTGATTTTTTTCAAAATGAAGAAGTGGCAACTTCTGCGAACCAATGCAAACAAAAAGTTGCCCAGTTTGCTTCTCAGCTAGAACAGTAAGATATTGTACTGTCTGCATATATTATCTCTTTTATTATGCTGATGAATTTATCAATATTTCTTCAAATTGGGTTTATTCTTTAATTGGTTAATAATTTCTTATGAGAACTTTCTTTCTGGCCTTTATTTTGTTCAGTACCCTTTCTCTAACCCACTCTTCTCAGGTTAGCATTAGCTTAGGTCAGTGTAAGTTGTTTGACACTGAGTTTTTATTGGTATGGATGTATGGTCTATTATGATCATAATGGAAATCTAGCATATTTCTTTCCACAATCCATAATACGATGACTTGTGTACATGGTGTGAACAAAAGTCAGTCCATTGCTGCATTTGGTATGGTTACATGTTACTGTACTTTCTGCATATATTATCTCTTTTATCATGTCGATGATTTGATTAATATTTCTTCAATTTGGATTTATTCTTTAATTGGTTAGTAATTTCTTCTGTGAACTTCTAGTTAGAGCAGGAACTGCTAAAGAAATCCAAACTTATTTTTTAAATGGAAGGAACTTTATTAGAGTTTTATTTTTTTTTATGTTAAATTGAACTTTAACTATTTCTATGTTATGATAACTCTTCTTCAGATATCAGAAGTCGATTGACATTTACGAAGAGATAGCTCGCCAATCCCTCAACAATAATCTGCTGAAGTATGGAGTTAAAGGACACCTTCTTAATGCTGGCATCTGCCAACTCTGTAAAGGGGATGTTATTGCTATAACCAATGCCTTAGAACGATATCAGGTCTAAGTTTTTTCAATAGTTCACTTCTGGAGACTTGACATCTAATTTGTTGCTCAATTATTTAGATTTGTTTTTATTTTGCAGGAACTGGATCCAACATTTTCGGGAACACGTGAATATAGATTGTTGGCGGTAGGTCACTAGTTTTGGAATTTCGTTATTAATTTTTTATGACCATGTAAATTGGATTAGAATATTTGAACTTCTTTGTAGCTGTCTCCTGGGTCATAATGTTTGCTTATAGTTTTGTATTTATCATAGCATTGTGATAGCACTGTTACTATTTTGTTTGCTAATTTGATCTTACATTTGCCAGATGAAACTGACATTTTTTTTTAATCCTGGTGGATAGGACATTGCTGCTGCAATTGATGAAGAAGATGTTGCGAAGTTTACTGATGTTGTCAAGGAATTTGATAGCATGACCCCTCTGGTAAGGCTCCAAAAGTTGTTAAATAGGATAACTTCTAGTGGTGTTTAACAAAAAAAACATCTACTGTATTTTTTATCCACATTTTATAACAGAATAATCATAACCTTTCACAGCTTAATTTTCACAGTAATTAAATGTGTAATTTTTACAAAATGTTTTCCTTAACTTAAACCTGATTGAAATTTCCCCCTGAAATTTTAATTCTATTTGATTACCTAGAGTGTAATTTCCGTGTTTGTCACTTAATCACTGTGTAAATTATTTTTTTGCTTACAAAGGTGTCTTGTTTGGAATGCTAAAATAATAAGTACACATGTCACCAAATTTAGTAGGATTAACATTTGTTGTTTTTTGCCATAATAAATGGTTCAACTTAACATTTGTTGTACCTATCATCAAATTCTAGAAATTGTGAGCTGCTTAGTGGGTTGGACAAACATTTTAGCCGGTGGTTTCAATTGCCTGTTGAATATGTGAAATTAAACCAAGGCAAAATTATAATTTGTTTCTTTTGTCTGTGTTTCACACATACACATTGAATCTTGAGGATACACAGCCTTGTTAATTTTTATCCTTCCAGTTTTTTTTAGTGTTCTTTAGCATTTATTCTTGTTGGTCATGTTTTGTCTTCACTCATGTACCTGGTTATTTTCCTACAACGATAAATATGTGTCTTTTGTTTTTCCAACTGAATATGTAATTTTAAATTTCTAATCAATCATTGCTTCCAAAATACTCCCCTCTGTCCCAAAATAAGTGTTATCCTATATTGTTTTACAAGACCAAGAAAAGCTAATAAATAAATGAAAAAAAAAAAGTAATTTTACAAAACTAACCTTAGTATTGATATTACATTGAAAAACTAAAGTGACACTTATTAGGGGTGTTAGTGTAAAAATGTAATTAATATTACACTGAAAAGCTAACATGATACTTATTTTGGGACAACTTTTTTCTGTCAAATGCAACACTTGTTTTGGGATGGAGGGAATACTAGATTTTGTGCCTCCTTGTATGCTCTGGACATAACGTATTTAACTGGTCTGGATGAGTTTATGAATGTCATTAATTTAGGGGGAAGCATTTAGAATAGCTTACCTATAAGTACTTTCTAACTTTTCTCAATTAGTTTAACAGTGCAATGTATTAAAAATGTCTGTATCTCATCAACATTGTCTGTGTGGTTGTGCAGGATTCTTGGAAGACCACACTTCTCTTGAGGGTGAAGGAAAAGCTGAAAGCCAAAGAACTTGAGGAGGATGATCTTACTTGAATTGTACCTTTAATATTCCTTGGTGGTTGTACCTATTGTTTGATGATTTACATTGTACTATGTGTGTCTGTCCAGTTGTTCATCTTACACGTCCACTTACAGAGTGTACTTGCTTTGGTTTTAATTGAATTGGTCTGACTGAATTCAAAAAATGAGTTGTTTTAACGAGGTTGCTGGAGTCTGATCTTATCTACATTATTATGAATTGAATTACTATCTTTACTTGTTTTACATCTGGTTTATGCGAACCTGTTAGCAATACTAATTCATGTTACTTTATGCGGATAATCCATTAAAAACAGAAAGAATTAACCATCACAATTTATTGATAAGTATATGGTAGCATACTTTACCGATAGTTGAAATTTGAAAATAAGGTGTTTCCGTATGATTTTTGTATAGTTTGACTGACGTTAAATAGCTGACAAGGATGGAACATACCAAGGTGTGTATCTTTTGTTCAAGACAAAAAAATAAAATACAACACACTAGGTGTTAAAAAAGTCGTGTAATGAATGGAAGGTCCACAAACGCACATTATACCTTTGAACTAGAAAAGTCTATAGCTTCCTTTCTTTTCTTTTTTCCATTCCTAGACAAATGGCATCGTGACTGTTCTACTTTTTGCAAAGGAAAAGATTCAAAAGAGAAAAAGCAAATAACACGCGGCAATTTTTTACTTTTTTGCTCGATTGTCTTATCATGGAATTCCTTTTTCAATCACAATAACTTTTTATTTTCAAATGTGTTTTTAGATATTTTTTACTTTTTTCAATCAGGTTCACGTACTTTATTATATTGATAGACTTGTTCCTCAATTTTTTAATGACCTGAAAAATTAGTTTCAATTCATTGAAAAATCATGATTTTACAAAATTAGAAATAACTGAATTTACATATTTTTTAAAGTTTGAGAACTAAATTTAGCAATTTAAAAATGTAGAGATTCATCATATTTAACGAAAAATACAAGGACTAAAATATATTTTCTTCTTCAACAATTTACTCTTAACATTATTTTTTAGACTAAAATAGAATCTTTGATCTTACGGTTTACCACTTTATTTAAGAGAACGCAGTTAAACTTTTAACTTTAGGAACAAAATTTAACTTAAAATATAAATAAAGGATTAAAATTCCATTTAAACTTATTTTTAATAAAATACTGTATGATCGTTAATCTTATTAATATGTTTCTTTATTGTTTTTTCTTGATGAAAGTATGACTTCATTAATCATAATAATCAAATTATACGAAGAATTGCGTGACCCTATACTCGTGCATGGAAATAAAAGGGAGATGATGGTCGACATTTGACAAATTGGTTTAACTTTTGATCTTCTTTCTTGCGTAGTAGTTTTTTGTTCCACAAAATGAATTTTGCATGTATTCAGTGCTTCCTTCGGCTTCGTCATACTTGGATGTTAAAGAGACAGAAAATCTTAATTCACCGCTCACTGTTTGACTGCATTATTACCTTGGACTGCGAGTACATGGATTCATTCTTGTTTCGCCAAGTGTATGTGTGTCTGGCAGTGTCACTCTTTTTTGTTTAACTTTTTCCTTTGTATTAGCGCTTAGACTTTTGATTCCATACCATTTTTCTTTTATCAATCAAACATAACTCTCTGTGAGGAAATCACACTTCCGCGTCATGAGTCAGCTAATTAATTGGTATGTCTAATTTTCACCACCACCTTATTATGTCTTCAAAATTTAATGCTCTTATTCTCAGATTTCTTTTCTCGTTCCTACATTCTGACTTTGCATCTGTCACTGTTCTGAGAACTGAATTTTGTTGAATTATTAGAAAAATAGAAATAAATTCTGGGTTTTCATTTCTGGTTTTAAATTTTTTTATTAAGCATATGAACACCGTCTCCACTCACCATAGCTCAAGAAATGAATTGTGTCTTTATTTTTTTATTTGCTTTGATACTTTCTCTGGTGCTTATATGGATGCATAGAAATAGAAAATTTGCTACAGATTTGTAACCTTAGCATAGTTTCTTCATGTTTTCTTCGCAGTATTTGTTCTGTAGCTATACCATTGATGATACGGTTCTGATTTAATCGAGAAAGCTCAGTTTTTTATCAGAATGGTTTCGGTTGATGATGGGATTGTGAATCCCAATGATGAAATTGAGGAATCTAACGGGAGTAAAGTGAATGAGTTTGCATCTATAGATATTTCAACAACTCAAAAATCATATTTGAACAGTGAAGATCCTCAGAGAAGGCTTCAGGGAACTTTAATAAGTTCTTCTGTTCCTAATAGGATAAACTTTCTTAAATTTGGCTCTGCATCTGCCAAATTCAAAAGGCTTGCTACTGAAAGAGACCAGGTTTCTCTATCTGTGCCTTCTCCTCGTTCAAAGAGCCTAAGATCACGTTTCAGTGGCATGTTTGCTCAGAAACTTGACAGGGGTTCAGTCAAGAAAATGTGCATGAAATGGATTAGAAATCCAGTGAACATGGCCCTTTTTGTGTGGATCATTTGTGTCGCGGTTTCGGGTGCTATTCTGTTCTTTGTCATGACAGGCATGTTGAATGGTGTGCTACCAAGAAAGTCTCAGAGAAATGCATGGTTTGAAGTAAACAACCAAATACTCAATGCATTGTTTACACTCATGTGTTTGTACCAACACCCTAAGAGATTCTACCACCTTGTTCTTCTGACCAGATGGAGACCAAATGACATCTCTAGCCTAAGGAATGTATATTGCAAGAATGGCACTTACAAGCCCCATGAGTGGACACATATGATGGTAGTTGTCATTCTCCTTCATGTTAACTGTTTTGCTCAATATGCACTTTGTGGTCTAAACTTAGGGTATAAAAGGTCTGAGAGACCTGCCATTGGAGTTGGAATATGCATATCTTTTGCAATTGCTGCTCCTGCAATTGCTGGTTTGTACACCATTATTAGCCCACTTGGGAAGGACTATGATTGTGAGATGGATGAAGAAGCACAGGTTCAAATTACAGCTTCTCAAGGGCAAGAGCAGCTGAGAGAGAAACCATTTGAGAAGAAATATTCATTTGCATCCAAAGATCAACGAAGGGTTGTTGAAGATAGACCAAAGTGGAGTGGAGGAATACTTGACATTTGGAACGATATTTCTTTAGCATATCTCTCACTTTTCTGCATATTTTGTGTGTTTGGGTGGAATATGGAGAGGCTTGGCTTTGGAAACATGTATGTTCACATTGCCACTTTTATGCTGCTCTGTACGGCTCCTTTCTGGATTTTTCTTTTGGCTTCTGTTAACATAGATGATGACAATGTTAGGCAGGCTCTAGCAGCTGTAGGAATCATTCTTTGTTTTCTTGGTTTACTGTATGGTGGATTTTGGAGAATCCAAATGAGAAAGAGGTTCAATTTACCTGCCTATGACTTCTGTTTTGGCAAACCTTCAGCTTCTGATTGCACACTTTGGCTATGCTGTTGCTGGTGCTCTCTCGCTCAAGAAGGGCGTACAGGGAATAACTATGATCTTGTAGAAGATAAATTCTCAATGAAAGAAACTGATACTAGTGATCAAACATCAATTTCACCTTTGGCTCGTGAAGATGTAGTGTCAACCAAATCTGGCACAAGTTCTCCTCTGGGTAGCACCAATAACTCTTCCCCTTATATGGTGAAAACATCTAATTCTCCAAATTCAAGCAATGTCTTAAAGGGATATCACAGTCCAGGTAAGATGCTATCAACTTTGAATGAAGACAAATGTGAAAGAGGTCAAGATGGAACAATGAACCCGCCGGCTCCTTCATTGATACAAAGAGAATGATTGAAGAGTTTTACAATTTTAAAGTGTGCTCCATCTACTGAGACTAAGAGTATTAGTAATGGTTGTGAATTTGCAACCAGGTTAATTTGTTCTCCATCTTGCCTTTAGCAAAATAATTTGTTGATTAATATGGTTTCCATGCCGATCTTATGACATTGGCAGATAGGCCCCAGTGAATGATTATGCAATATATAGGTTTTCCTTCTTGTTCAATCCAAAGATACAACTTGCTCCACTTTTCAGGGAACTTTGGCTTCTCCATTGAGGTTACTTCAAAAATTAAGGAAACATATAACTGTAATACAGAAATGAAGCTAATTTTTGCACTGTGTAGATATACTTTTCTATATACAAGTAATTATAAGAAGAAAAAAACAAGAAAAGTCATTCAAAATTTTTCTCATAAAATAAAATCAATTTATGCTCTTTAACTTTTATTAAAAAAAATCTCTAATATAAATTTTCCAAAAATTAAGATTCATAAATTAATTTTAATTTGTGAAAGAAGTTTGATTTTTATTTTTTTGAAGTATATACTGAGAAATTTATCTAACAATCTTTCTAAGAAATCAAGCCTCTTCACTCGAACTTTACATTCAAAATTAAGTTAGAAATATATTTGAACATAATTTTTATTGTTATTGTATAGATATTAAATTTATAATATAATTAAGTCGTCGAAGAGTTATGGGTGTAAGCTAAAAATTGATGGTACTGCCCCAGGCAACCAAGTCCTCCCTATGAAAGCTTGCTTTTGAGGTTTGGCATGGAAGCCTAATTGCTTGGTTCGAATATCTCGATTAATGCTTTTATTTTTACCCATATATTAATCTTAGTGAGAAACTTAAATTTCTTTGTCTATAATGATACATATAGTTCACTGAACTGCTTTTCTCATGAAATCTAACCATTGGACTCGCATTAGAAATGTTTAAGCCTGTGCTGCATCAATACGGGTATATATGGAATACTATATTCTTTAAAAATTGAAGGTATGGATAAGTAATAAGTTAACATAAAATATAACATAACACACATTAAATAACATATATGTAGATTATTGTAAAAAAAAATTACAAATCCATATTTCATAATTAAATATGAGAAAATTTAATTAAGGAAAATAAAATAGAAAAGCGGAGAGAAAGGAAAAACATTACGAAATCTTAATTCTTTAGAGAGAGAAAAATTACATAATTATTAAAGGAACTAGTAAGGTAAAGGAATAGCTAATCATACTTCAAGTTACACCTACAATCATATTTGACTTAAATAAAAAGAATTTTGATAAATATATATAAGCATGCGTCGTATCTATATGTACCCAAATAATATCCACCCGGTATGGATACTCTCACAAAATGAAAATATATATGTTTTAGATATTGAAGCTTGGTATTTTGAGAAATTATATTTAAACCATTAGTTTGTACAGATTTTTATTTATAAAAAGAGATGACAAAAATGTAGGACAAGATGATTAGTATGATGGAGATAAATAAAGAAAAAATAATATTTATATAAAGTACACCGTCAATAAATCTAATGGGTATAGTTTGATAAATAATACATGTTAAGTTTGTTGAAAAAATATGAGTTCTATTTGTGTAGAATATATTTTTAAGGAGAGATAAAAAAATTAAATATAATTAAAGTCCAAATGGAGGTATTATGATTGTTATTAATAATAATAAAAAAGAAAGTACACAGTCAATGCAACGGCACAAGTACCCCCAATGACACAACTGCACGTTCTCTTTTTAGCTACGTATGTGGAATGCAACAAAGAAAGAAAACACAAAAAGAAGACACACCTTGGTCTTGTATTGTATGTTTTGTTTGAAATTGAATCTTCCAACGATTATAAAAAGTATTTCCAATGGCCTTCGCGGGTCACTTCAAACCGATCAGTGGCCCGTTTGTTAGCTATCCCTCATTTCTTCAGAGATTGCAGCATTGGTGGAATATTGGATAGAGTAGGGGATGATAGAAGATAAATTATATTATTATATTAATTTTTTACAATTTTCTTACAAATAATATATAGAGATAGAAAAGAAGAGAAAAATATAAAATTTATTATTGTTGTGGTAAAAAGAAAAAAAGGTAAATAATAAATTGTAAAAGGTATTTTAAAAATTTGTTGTAAGAAAAAAAGAGAAAAAAATAAGTTATGACAAAAAGAAAAAAAATTATAAAAAATGTTACAAAAATAATATCAAAATACTATAGACATTAACTCTGTCTTATCATCTTTTATGAATCTCAATATATTTATGCGCATATATAAGCATAAGCGTCCCTGAATTCCTTGGACATTGACAATGAACACTGGGAGATGTATGAGCTGGAGAGTTTTTTTTTTTTTTACTTAGATTTACAAAAGTTTCTCGAGATATTGATTGTCTTTATTGACCAAATTCAAGAAAAAGAAGAAGAAATAAACCTCGAACTTTGATTCTTAAAAATGTGTCTTTTATTTTAATATCTAATTTTGTAAAACTTTTACTTTAATTTCGTATTTGATATATTGTCATATAATATAATATAATTTAGTTTTTCTCATTTCATTTTTATTGGTATAAAAAAATTAAAAAGAATAATATTTTATAATACGTTACACATCAACAAACAAAGTTAAGATTTTTATGCAATAAATTAAGCCATTAATACTTATACTAAAACAAAGGTTTACTTAAACAAATTATAAAAATAAAATAAAAAACACAAGTAAGACATTACTATAAAGTGGATACCCAACAACATAAATGGTCGACGCGTCACGGCTCACAATCCAATTTTCTTTGCTAAAATACGATAAAGTATAAACAAAAGAGTCTATGATTAACATTGCCAATGAACGTAAAACAAAAAAAAAAAAGCATTACCAATGAAGTTGGGCCTATACGGCTATACTTTCCTTAGTACCAAAAGAAAAGCATATGAAGTTGGGTTTAACAGAAAAGAGTTAGTTCCACTGTGAAATTTGTCTAAATTTAATATCCGGTCATATTTAGAATTGAATTACCTTTAAAAAAATACATGTGAGAAACTAAAGAAAAATTGTTTAACATTAAAACCATCGACACTCTATAAATGGTGCCCTATCCACAGACCACTATTTAGTGTTTTTAATACCCTGACTCAGCAAGCAATATAATCCACTTACTCCCCAAACCTAAAAAATATATAAAAGTCAAACAAAATTATATTTATGTGACCATTTTTAATACAAGGAAATTGGAGTTTCAGATCTTCTTTTCTTTGCAAACTTGCCACCTTTGAAGTGAAACATAAGACGAAATAGATAGTGACACACTGACAGTGACACCTAAATAGATAGCTACATTGATGCATTGTGTCTAGTAATGCCATAACTCATTGAGTAGCTTTTCCATAAATGAATAGCATGTTTATGGTATGGGACAGTAGAGTAGTGGAGAGTTGCTTCTGGGGGAGTGTTTATTTGGGGCATTGGCAAATGGCAATTGCCATCCAAGACAATACAATACATTACACATACTGATAAATTAGTACAGTGTACATGATGGACCATGCTTATGTCTTATGTGATTCGGATTGATTGAGCTCCATATTGGAACAGTTGATATTGTTACTAAGTCATTTGAATTAAATTTGAGAGAGTTAGCACTGAAACTACACGGTAATTCAATCATAATCATTTATATTAAGTTTATTAATTTTTATAATAATTGTCTTTAAAATCTATAAATAATGATTTGTAATTATATGAGGGTGCAAAATCAATACACAATCATCAAATGATTTAAATTTGATTGCCAATATGGGAATTTTCTCAATGAATAACATATAAATGGCATAAAATATTGGTATAAGTAATTTTAAGTTTTGAAAATTTCCTTTGATCCTTATAAAATCTCAGAGATTTTAAATTTATTGAATTTGTAATTTTTAAATTTGAACCTAACCGATGATTGAAATTAACTCATTTTTTTCTCTTCGATTTAGTTTGGATTGATCGAGTCATCTAGTAGATCTAGATATGGGTTCACTCTTATGTGTATTAACTCGTTATCATTCATTTTTTCTTTTTGAGAAAATGGTAGGCTGAAAATTTATACGCGAAACCTCCTTTTTCTTATATCGTACCATTTGAAATATAAGTTAGTCATAAAAAAAAATTGAATTATAAGTTAATAAATTTAACCTGCTTTCTTTTTTCTTAAATTTTTAATCATTATTATTTTGATGATGGTTTTTGTTTGGAAATCTTAGGTCGGTGCCGTCAGTTGAATTCAAAAAGAATGAATAGACAGAAGGGCGTTTCGACCCAGAAAACCGAAACAGTTGCTAAATTTGCTCTTCTTGTTGGCTTTGTTCGTTGAGATGCATAGATGATGTGAAAAATCATTTTTTCTTTTTTCACGAATGAATGGAAACAGATTATATTTTTTTAAAATTTAAATTTCTTTTTGCCTTGTTTCCTGCAATGCATCTTTTTTTAAAACGAAGAAATGGAAACAGATTAACTTTTTTTT
Source organism: Glycine latifolia (assembly GCA_013407115.1). NCBI lineage: Eukaryota > Viridiplantae > Streptophyta > Magnoliopsida > Fabales > Fabaceae > Glycine > Glycine latifolia. Next base: position 1,882,966 of record CM023958.1, read on the forward strand.
TAATTTAAATTTATTTTTCCGTGTTTCCTGCAATACATCTAATTGCGTACAAGATACAACTACATTTGTAATTAAGTTATTTTTTTTTATTTATATGTCACTTTAAAAACAGAGAATATTATGAACGGCATCTTTACATTTTCTTTAATTAAATGACATTGTAAAATTAGTTACATTAACAACGTATAACTTATTTTATCGTTATTGTTTTATACAATTGCCATAAAATTTGATAATAAATTGTTTCATATTAAGCAAAATAGGGTATAATTGACGTAATTTTCTAACTCATTTTTAATATTAAGCAAAATTTAAGTGAAATTTATTAAACCACTAAATCCTATTATTTTACATGAGTTATCGGATAAAAAAGTTTACGTAATTTTGTAATATTCTTTTTCCACATTAATTAGCACAAAGACAAAAAAATACATTGTTTTCGGGTTTTCGCGAGTGAAAACTGAAAAGTCTAAATTGCCAAAACAAGTAATACCTATTACGGTTCTAGCTACTAGCTAGCTTAGCTTGTGGCTTGTAGTTAAGCTAAACTCGTCAACGACTTAACGTAACAAAGTAACCAAAAAACAAAGACAAGCGAACGCATTTGTATATACATGCTTTCACTTATCACTTATGTTTTTTTAAAGAAAAGATAGCAACAAGGTTTGAACATATGATCATGTATAAAAATATATTTTTATTTATTATTTTACCTTACATATGAAGGAAATAAAAATATACTTTTATTGAAGAATATTTATTAATGATATAACTAAAAATATGTCAATCATAGTAATTGTAATGAATAATAATTTAATTGTTTAAAAAATTAATGATTAACAAATTGTATCCAGTAAAAGAAACTAAAAATGTCGTATCAATCATTAATAAATGATAAAATAAAAATTTACAAGACAAAATATTTTAGAATTACCAACGTAGCAAAATGTTACTATTTCCTCCCCCGTTTCAAATTATATGATATTTTAGAAAGAAAAGATTTGTTCAAAAATAGATATTATTTTACAAAATCAATATTATATTAAGTTATTCTTAATGAAGACTCAGTGAAACTAATATATAAGAAGAATAAATTATTTGTTAATTAAAGAGATAAATATTATACTAAAAATAATATATTTTAGAAATCTTTTAAATTCAATAAATTAAGTATATTTATTAATACTTGTGTAAAAACAAAAAAATCTTAAACATCCTATAATCTCATAATATGAAACAAAAGAAGGTAGCATGTTTGCTCAATCTGATTTCATTATTATTAAATCAATTAAGTTTATTGTTTTCCAGTCTGAGTTGCACATATTTTTGTGTGTTTTTGGTCAAACTCCTTCACACAGAAACGCGCATCACTGAACTCCTTAAAAGCTCAAATTAAGTCAAAAAAGTAGGCTTGACCGTGGTCGCTTCCTACTGTTATCAATTTCAACCCTGATGACGTTGCAACGTTTAAAACCCGCGTACTATTTCCATCTTAATCCACTCGTATTCCATTTCCCAATCAAAACCCAAAACGTCATCAAATAAAAATTATTCCAACTAGTACCGCCCGCACCCGATCGCAAGCTTCCTGGTGTGGATTTCCTATATAAAACCCTCTTCGTTCCCATTTTCAGACTCAACTCGAACAACAAAACAAACAAGCCATTGTTTGGTTTGGTTACTTCAAAATCTCGAATCGCTTAATTTTGAATTAGTTTTCCACCGCAACGCGGAACCTCTTTCTCGAACTGGCTAACTCTCAGGCAAGTGGTTCGGAAGCTGATTCCAGCAACAAGCGGCTGGTGGTTTCACTGTATGACGCCCTAAACTCCGGTGACTCCGACGCCGTCGTCAAGATCGTCGCCGCCGACCTCGAGTGGTGGTTCCATGGTCCGCCCTCTCACCAGTTTTTGATGCGCATGCTCACCGGCGACTCCGCCGCCGACAACTCTTTCCGATTCGTTCCGCAGTCCATCGTCTCCTTCGGCTCCACTGTCATCGTCGAGGGCTGCGACTCCGCCCACAACATTGCCTGGGTCCACGCCTGGACCGTCACTGATGGGATAATCACTCAAATCAGAGAATACTTCAACACCGCCCTCACCGTCACTCGAATCCACGATTCCGGAGAGATTGTTCCGGCCAGCTCCGGCGCCGGCCGTTTGCCCTGCGTCTGGGAGAGCAGCGTCTCCGGTCGGGTCGGGAAATCCGTCCCCGGTTTGGTTCTCGCAATATAAAATATAAAATAAGTAATTAGGGAAGGACGCGGTCACGTGTTACCGTTGCTAGAATAATAATTAAATAAGGGACTTGAGCACGTGGCGGTGACTGGATCGATCGGTTTCAGGGAACATTGATACTTTGTGTTAGTATTGGTTGTTTCCTGGAGGTTAGAGAGATGTGAGACCTTTGTTGTTATTGGTGTGGTTTGTTTTGTTTGCTTGTGTGCTTTGGGAAACCACTATGGGCGTTTCCAGGTTGTTGTATCTTTCTTTTGTTATTTGGAGTGTTGATGATGATGCAATAAGAATATCTATGGATTATGGTTTTAAGAGTTGGGTTGTGATGATGCTAAATATTTTATTTGGTGTTCGTCTTCTCATTGTTCCAAAGTTATAACATTGGGTAACGTAATTTTAAATCTAATTGCTCTTGGACACCCAGATGATCCAAGTCATTCCCTCTTTTATATACTAAAAAAACATTTGCTTTCTCTAAAATGAGGATTTGTATTTTAGAGAATAAAAAACTAAATATATTGACAATTTCAATTATTAATTTCGTAATTAATAGTTATTATTATATTTTATCCTCTAAAATGTTATTTCCTCATTTTACATGAACCAAAAAAATAAGGATTTTTTACTTGCATTAAATCCAAAAATGGATATCATATACGTCCATAACTTTTTGGTACAAATTCCTCACATATCATGTGTCATTTTTGTTTGAATTATAAGATTATTATAGGTCATAAAAAAAGTTCTAAATATTTAACTATAATCCCATATAGTTAGCATAATTCCGACATTTGTGGTGGTCAAATATAAGTAATAAGTAATTTGAAACGATGTACTAAGTTTATTTTATTTTATTTTCAATCTTCAATAATTTGTATAAAGTTTGAGAGAGACCATTTTGCACATATGTCTTTCTCTTTTTCTCTCCGGGGTGACAAAATTTAAAGTAAAGATGTATAAAAAGTGTAGATTTTCTTTAAGTGATAGGTTAAAATTAAGAAATTTCTGTCCATTATCAATTCAAAGAAAAAATAAAGAGCTAATTTAAACTAAAGAAAAATCAAAATATAATTTTAAAATTAAAAAGTCCTCTCTATTTTTTTTCTGCCTATGTACTTGCCTTAGTCAAAATACGTTTATGTATTTAATCATGAAGAAATTTTGTTGTCATTTGTAACGTGTAAAAAAAATCTTAACAATAGTTAAGTAATTATAATACGTAAGTCTTACTATTTCTATAACGAATTCTTTAATTTAAGGGAAAATAATCGATCCAAACAATTAAATTAAATAATAAGAATTATATAATTTTTGTAATTACAATAATTCTAAATGTTATCACGAACAGAAAATGTTAGACTCGTTTTTTAAACTTTTTGGAAGTGGTGGGGCTAAGATCCTTCAGGAAAATTCCAAAAGGGATGCAACTGAAAGAGGGATTAGTAAAAATTCGTCTTCAATAATTTACGAAAGTGAAAGATAAATTTGGTTCTACTATATGATGATGTGATATTGCCTTTACATATGCTCGTTGCTTAGTGCATACATCATTGAAAAGACTCCATTTTAGGGCATGCTGCATAAACAATACAATACCCTTTTACATTACATCAAAACTTCTAACAAGTTGTTTCGTGTGTGTATTGTCTGTTTATCAAATTGCCAACAACCCTAAATTATGATTTAATTGGTCTAAGAGATTATGTCAATGATGCAATGGGAATTGAGATAGAGATGCGCCTGGTATATTGTGTAACCAATTGAATTTGGCAACTTGAATCAAATTTCAAATATTATCTTTGGAAGCTCAGCTAATAAAGATAAATAGAATGTATTTTTGTTTTGTCTTTTTAATATTGTTGCTGAATATCTATATTTTTTTCACTTACAATCTGATCGATCATTATTAATAAAATCTTTTCTACTAATTATATTTTTTTCACTTACAAAATTTAAATTCCTTGTTGAAAAAGATTCAAATCCAACGTTGGTAAATTTATTTTATTAGACTTTTTATGAAAAATCTTTTAGGGGCAAAAAATTTTATATATATATATACGATTTTTCTAGAATATGTGGAGGCACAGCTAATATGAAGCTGGAGTAAGGTCCACCATGTCTTAGGCAAACACAAAAAAAAAAAAAAAACTCTTCACTTCCCTTGTAAATTGCAATAATCACATACATCGCATCGTAACGCATGGTCTTGCTTTTGTTAGATGATTGGTCACTTTCCCACGGTCGCGGCAGAATCAGCCACCACCATTTTTTTTTTCTTCTAGGACCCATTCATTTGTCAGACTAGGATTCGTGGACTCAAGATATTCACTGTATTTTGTGCATTCATTTCGCTACATGTTTTACAAACATGTTAGGAACAAAAGAGAAGAGATCGAATCTCCATGTTAAGTGCTAATTACACATATCCAGCCAGATAGGGGCATCCATTGATATCTTTGTTGTTTCCTCTCATACCTTCCTTGTCACGTTTTTATAGATTCTTTTACATGTTAGGAAGGAACTATAAATTAAAAACACTCATGGGCATGTCCCTTTTATACTTAATAATTTAGGTGGATGCATGATCTGGAACTCAATTAAGTATAGCTTAATTTATAGTTTTATTTTGAGCGTGCTAAATAAAATAATTAAACTACATGCATGTGCAGGATTTTATTCCTTCAGGATAATTGTGATCACTGATTAGTGTGCATGAACAAAAGCTGCGGCTCTTTGTTTTGATACTTTAACAGTTTAAATAGATAAAAGATTAAAAAAAAAAATTACAGCTGAAAATAATAAATGTATCTATGAATGGAAAACATTAGATCATTTATCCCTATATATATGTGGAATTATAATTGTTTCAAAAAAGAAGCAAAGGGTCAAATTTTCCTATACAACACAGCAATTTAACATCTATCTCCTTGCATCAGACACCAAACCACAAATCCGGCACTGGTTATTCATTGATCAATTTGAACTCGAACAAGAAGACACAAACAATTCACCGTCTCTTATGGATGACTTCGCAAATCCAAGACATAACTTATTTATTGGAATTTGAGTTCAGACAGAACGACACAAACAAATGGATTACAAGCCTCATTATTCCGTTAGGAAAAAAAATAGGTGGTTTCGTTTTTCTCTTTTCACAATGTCTAGTAGAGTCCACACCACACACTCACTAGTACAAAGATAACAAGATAAACAGTTGACACCTATACTATTTCAACGAAAATAATAATAAACGATCCAAACTTAACAACTAATATTGTTGAGTTGTTAAATCATAGCTATAGGTCAATTTGCACAAGGAATGAGAGATCCATTAGAGTCAATTAGTGTTTTCCTCTAGTTTATGGCATCTAGTTCTCATAGAACTTTAAACTTTGTTGTAACTAATTTCACACGTCTAAAATAAAGTTATTAAAGCTTAAATTTTAGACTTATTAACAAAAAAAGACCACATATATTGATAAAAAAAAGACCAACATATACATCTTTCATTTTAAGTAGAGGAGTGCTTCCCCAACAACCCTAGAAAAAATAACACCCTAGCAATCCTAGTTACAGAACACAACAACACCCCTTTAAGGGGACTTCTCCCTCCTCCATGGAGAGCTTCTACCCCCATATATAGGAAGACTTCTCTCCCGTCTAGGAGGTTTTCTTTCCCACCACCATGCTCCCCCTCAATCCACCACCTCTTTTCCTCATCTTTCTTTTTTTCCTTTTTCAGTTGCTATTCTCATCTCTTCTCTAGCTTTATAATTTTTTGTTTTTTTTTATATTCACATTATTTTTAATTCCTATCACATTTCTCCTTTACAATGGAGCTTGTTAGAGGCCTATATATTGCAGATGGATCTAACAGAGTGATACATAGAAATTATTAGAAAAGTGTCACTAACATTGAAAAAGAAATTCTTAAAAATTATTTTAGGTCTCAATTTTGTTAGGCAAACCTTGAGACCACAAATTATATATAACTTTTTTTTATATCGTGCTCTGTTTCAATTTCATCTCAAATTTATTTTGATAATCAATTTAATTTTTAATTATAATTTTCATTTGTCTATGAATATTGATATATCAATACGACTTTAAACATTAAACTAATTGCTCGAATAGTTTACACAAGTACTAATGGGGTCAAGGTTGGACAACTAACCTTGATCGAATTCTAGGTTACTCTAATGGTTCGTTTAGAAGGGATGAAAATGCATTGTCTATGCGTTAAGATTTGAGATGTTTTGATGATGGCGCTGCTTTCAACACACCTGAAACATTGTGAATATATATTTTTTAAAATTTCATTATATATTTAATAAAAAAATATTTATTATAAAAAATATTCACGTCATCATTTAAATAAACATTTAATTAAAGAATATGAAGAACTTTACATAAATATTTTCACTTGGTGCATGTTTTTTATAACATGTGAGTTAAACTTAATATGATTTTTTTAAAATGGCTTTTGTATTGATTTTATCATATTTTATTTATTTTTGAAAATTATTTTTTACCACCAATTGAAAAACACTATACTATCCAATAACATGTGCATTAACTAACATAGGGTTTCTTAAGTTTAATATGTGATATTGAGTTTTTGAGATCTCACTATTTAGTTATATTAAATATTTGAAACATGAGAAATAATTTGCCGTCCATAATAGTCCATAATAATCTTACAAGAGTGAAGTAAAATTATCAAAAGACCAAAAACGCACTATTATTATTATAATCTACTTCATATGCATTGACAATTTGATTCAGTGGAGAGGAGAGAGAAGTTATCACGTTAAGTGGGGATTAGTTAATTAAGTGCACAAATACGTCACCTTCGTTTTCAATATGCCATTCTGCTTTTCCTCCCACTTTTTTCAAGCCCGATCGATTTGTTTTCTGTAATTGTTTCAACTAAGGAAGAGAATAAATCCAATAAAAGTACATACTGTCAGGGTAGTGATCGTTTGATGATGATATTGATAACATTGGCATCTTGGAGAATATCGCATAAATACAATTTTGATTTTCTCTTTACAGGGGAGCTTCCCTCAACTTTATTTGATTATTATACGTATTCACATAACATAATCCAATTTTTTTTTATTTAAAAAAAAAGGATCCAAATTTCATTTCTTCTTAATTATTTGCTCCCTTTTCTCATGTAGGTGACTAGGTGGTGTTTTGGCCAGGGTCCTAGAATTGTTAAATTGCACAGTTAAGGAATATTTCATCATTGGATTCCACTAACAAACCTGAAAAGTCTTATCAATATGAATTATTTATTATGCCACCATATGTGATATATGTTAAATCACTGATTAGTGATCTTATACTAATTGTGAAGTGCTGAGAAATTTTAAGCTACGAAAGCGATCGTATGAAAGATAAGTGGTTTTCAGCATGAAAATTAAAACATATTATAAAAAAAATAATAACACATTAATCACTCTTTATTTTAAATATTTCATCAATAATTCTCATTTTTTAATTTCTTTTTTTATCACATTATAAATCTTATTATATTTATATTTTTTTTTTCTCTTTCTCGATGCAGGAATTAGGATAATATATGCAATGTATATCAAACACTTTCGATTATAAAGAAAAATATTTTAGATATTTACAAAAGTTTGTACAATGATTTAGAATGGGACAACTTCACCGAATATTCTGTAAAAAAGGGTGACCTCACCGAATATTCTGTTATTATTATTGTACACCCAATAAGTACTTAAATTAAAGAGTCAAAACATAAAGAAAATCTAATGTTATTAATGTAATATTTTTATTTTAAATTTTTAGAAGCTTACGAAGACATCAATTAAAAAGAGTGGATAACATGATTTTTAGACTAAAAAAGGGAAAGAGTAAGACCTTAAAGAATATTGACAATATTTGTTAAGGAAGATTTGAGACTTGAAAATAGTTCTTAAATCTTGATTTTTAAGTGCATCGAATTATGTCATGTGGTCGACTTAGTCGATCTCATTTATTGGGATAAGATTTTTGCTGTTATTGTTGATGTTTATTTATTCTGTTTATTTTAACTTGCACAGTTGGTTGGTGTGTAGAATAAAAAAGAAATCGTTATAACTATAGCTATCAATACAGGTAGATCAAGCTAGAATAAGTTTTTATCTTAGAATTGAATTAATTATGTATTAGTTGGGTGTGTTTGGTTCACGCATTAATAACATAGTTTCCACATCTGGATATGGAAGTGATCTCTTATAGCTTTTTTCACCTTTTATTCAATGAATGTATCAATCACTGCACAATGCATTTCCAAACACTTGGTTAGTGGTTGGAGGAATCTAGTCACCGAAATTGTCGATGACTTTAATTTAATTTTGGTGTTGTTATCATTTATCAAGCACCCGTTCCCGTCACTTCTGGTTAAAATCCATTAGCCTTAGCTGCTAAAAAAACTTGGAATTTATCTTAGTGTGGAACATTTTGATACAACCTAAAGTAAGCATTCAAGTTTTGAAGACAGTAAGCAACTTAAATTTTATGGCTCTCTATACTAATGACGCCATTGGTTAACCACACGACTCAAAATTTAAGTTATTTGATATTTACGTTTAATAACATAACACTAACTCATCCCAATTGCCAAATATGTATTTTTTTTATATATCTATAATTGAGGGAAATTTTACTATTTTCATGTCTTAGTCAGTTCCATTCTCGTGGAAAGTCATTTCCTTTGTTTTTTCTGCGGCTTCCACATCACTGTCGACATTTTTCCCCGACCTTTACTTTTTTTCTCTAGCTTATGAGATAAGATAAGAGGCAGTCTATTCATATCACATTATCATATACCGCCACTGATATATGAATTTTTAAGCCTGTGTTGCGTCCTTATCATAAATTTACGTATGTGTTATCTATATTAGAAACTGAAATATGGTATTAACGAGTAATACATTACACCACTGCATAGGATAAGTACTACTTTCGACTTTCAAATCATTAAAAAAATGAGGTGTCCATATCAAAACAGTGGGATAAAATTATATATTAAGACTAATTTAAAATGAATTTAAATCGGGCTTAGTTTTCACATGCTTAAATATTTGCATTTCTATACCTTAGACTTCCAATTCCAATGTTGAATTGTGGAAGTAAATTAGCATATATAGGCACTCTTTTAAGGGATGAAGGCAAACATACTACTCCTCGAGACATCAATTGGCGTAATGTCATAGTCATATAATTATAAAATATAAAAAATATAATGAATGTCATAGTCGTATTCTTATATCAAAGTGGATTATTATTTTTAATTCTGAGTGTTGAAAGTTGAGAACAAGCAAGATGCTTAAATGTCATTGGATCGGTATCTTATTCCATGGCTACCCTTTTGGGTTAAACAGAAGAAGAAAAAAATAGCACAAGAAATAAAGAGAGAGGTGGAATCAGATCGCGTATATGCTCATTGGTGTAAGAGAATAAAATTCAGAAACGTGCTAGTTTTAAGAATATTCTCAGATCAGTTGGAATATGACAATAGTCAGTGGTTGCTCAAAGCTTTGGAATAATGGCCTAAAATGGACAAATTGGCAAATTTTATGGCAGATCTAAGATGTTTTAGTCTTTCGGGTGTTAAGTTAATTTAATTCAGTTAATTGATCAAATGTGCATCGATTATTATAATAAATTTTTTGATACTATATATCGATTCCTGTAAATAAATAAAAAGTCTACTAGGAGTGGATTAACACATCATTTAGCTCATTTTTTAAAATGAAATTAGATAAAGATACATTTAATTAAAAAGTAATAGGTAATGTAAATAATATCATATATAAAAGTACTTGCCTTATGTATTCATGTATCTTTCTTATTTGATGAATGATGATAAATGTTAAATTAATATTTTATCTTTGTCAATTTAAGAAATATTAAAACAATGAGATATATAAAAATAATTACTATTAAAATATTATTTTTATTAATTAAATATTTATATATTTTAAATTTTAAACGTATGCAATTTTATGTTTTATCATCAAAATCTTCTCTAAGGTTAAATCAATTTTTTCTAAGTATTTTTATTTATATTTATGATACCTTGTATTTAAAAGTAGGATAAAATACTTTCTACTTTTCATAATTTTTTTTTATATCCATAACATTAGTGCGGTGTATTCATCAACTTTATTGATGATTAATCTTTTTATAGAATCTACGGATCATCTTTAGTGTCTTCCAACTATGTTTTATCTATCCATAAAATTCAAATCCAAAATCTTATTAAAAAACACTGAAACTTAGGACCATTTGGACCAACTATTCATCAATACTACTTTTCATATTATGTTGCCCAGGTAGAAATTATATTCAGTAGTTCAATTTCATCTAGCCATTTACAAACTCTATTCAATGGGTCAAATTTTATGAAAGAAATATTTTACACTCTAAAAGTTGTATATGTTTTGGAATTTAAGAGAGAAATAAAAATAAATAGAAAGATTGTGAATATGATACATGATATAATAAAAATAAAGAAAAATAGAAAATGATATAAAATAGATGTAAATTTTAGGGTAAAAAATGAATCTTTGTTTAATAATAATAAAGGAAAAATATATCAAGAAAAAAAATGTAAAAATATTATAAAAAATGCGGCAATTTCTTAACTATAGTCTATAGGCTTTAAAGTAGGGTTGTTAAAATGAGTAAGGGTGTTGATTGAATTTGAAAATTTTGAACTCAATTTAATTTTGATTTAATTTGATCTACCCCAAAATTTGTCTGAACTTAAAGTAGGGCCGGCTTGTAAGGAGACTAGTTCGTTAGTCCATTTATTTTCTTAAACAAATTATATGACCCATTTATTAAATTGAGCTAGGTTTTGAATTAAATTTTACAAAATTTGAAATAGTCAAATTTGTCGATCCAACTTGACTAGAAATTCTCTTCATCTGAAGAATTAGGGGAACTAGCCTGAATCGCTACTTGCTATATACCCAACTTGAAGTCGTTATTTTGATTATCATATTATAATTATTGTGTAAAAAAATTATTTTAAAATAATTATTTTTTATTTATATTTTTTATAATATTAATGGTAGACATAAAAATTTATAAATAAATTAATCGTCATATAAGATTAATTTTGTAAAATTATTATTTATTGTTTTTCTTATTTTATGTAAAATAATTTAAGATAATTATTATTTTAAAACGGATGGAATATAATATGCATTATAAAGCAATAAAAACATATATCTGTCATGTCAGCATGTATAATGACATCTATATTAAAATGGTTTGTCAATCAGATTTTATGAACTTCGCTTTCTTATCTCTCAACGAATGGAGGCTATTCTATCCACTTTCTACGGCATCAAACACATATTAGGTGCATTTGGTTGCAACTTGCAATCTATAGGATTAGGAGGGTGTCTGATATGGTAGCTTACAATACTATTTGCTTTGAAGTTTGAAGTGACCGTATCCAGAGTTTTTGCTAATATCTCATCAGATATTAGACATTGAGTTTTCATTAATATCTATCTCCGGGCAATGCAAGAGACTTAACTTTAAGAATTTCTGAGAACCATAGATGGAACTGCATTAGCATCCTTCACTTTTCACGAAAATGACATCTATTACTCAAACTAGAGTGGGCATTGAAAGGTGGAATTTTATGAATGTCCATTTGTGCTTTAAATTTTGGGTAGTTTTGTTTCTGCTCCACAAATTTGTGCGGTTTCACTTGAAAGGCCCAACCAATATTTTCAACATTTTGGGCCTCACTCGAACAAGTACCGGTAAGAATAGAAGTTTCTAAAATGGGCTTGTAATTGGTGTCATCTATGACAATGAGAAGTAAAGGAGGTTGTTATTGGTTCCAACCAAATTGTTATTGGCCCTTATCACTATTTAAAAAAATTAAATTTATTATCATCCATAATATACAACGGAATCATATTTTTGTTGCATTAGGTGGTGCAAAAACTATTGTTCAACGGAATTGTATAGATACAACAAAATTGTTGTGTTGTAATTTTTGTTAGAATTCATACAACACGATTTATTGTGTTGTAATTTTTGTTGCACATGATGTGTTACATAAATTATTATACAAGGAAATCGTGATTATGTTACATTACATGAGATGTGAATTTGCATAATAATAAAATTGTGATTCTATTGTGCAATAAAAATCATAACACAACGGAGTCACAATTCAATTATGTTATACAAAAACACAAAAAAAATAAAATCATGATTTTGTTATGTTAACAAAATGGAAAAAAATACATTCAATAAGATAAGTGCAAAGGGTGCAGAGAAGGCAGAGAGGAAAAAAATAAAAGGAATGAATGAAGAGAAAGAGAAAATGATAAAAGGAGTGAACACAGGAAATGAGGAAAGAGTGGTTGAGTGGGAAAGGATGGGGTGAAAATGCTCAAAGGATATTTTGATTTTTACCTTTGATTGGTAGAGATCAAGAGCAATTTTGTAGGAATTAATAGTATAGTCTAGAAGTAAATAATTCCTTTTCTAATCAAATAAGCCCAACAAATGATCAATAAGAGGGAATGAAAAAAAAGCTAACTTGATGATGTTGTTACTTGCTAATGACTTGTTCAACTGTAATCTCCCCTAAAAAAAAAGGCGTCATGAGTCATTGACAACTCATAAAATAATAGTAATTATTATTACTTAAATAAAATATTAAACAAAGAAGTATGACAAAATTCTCCTTTAAGTGATAAAGTTGTATTCAAAATATAAGGTGTTCGTTTTACAGTATATTCTGAATTCTCAAGATTTATGCTCACAAAATCTTTTATACCTAAGAATATTATTCTTGTAGATATGTTTTGTTAATGTTTAGTAATTTTAAGGGGAACAAACAAATTTTTTGATTTAAATTTTAAAAAATCTGGTGTAGTGCTGGATATTGGGAAAATGCGGTAAATGAGGGGTGAATTAAATCAGCTTATGATTGTAAAGTTAATACAAATAAGCAATAAGCATGCATATTTATTTTTGGGATGAGCCCCTTTAGTATAACTGCTCAAGTTGATCGAACTTGCCTGACTGACAGTTGGCTCGCATAAAACTGGCCTGAAAAAATATTGGTCCAAATGAAATTGGATCCATTTTGATTCAACAATTTTTTTTATATTTGCATAATTTAAAATTAAAAAACAAAATAAACTAGTATAAATCGGTCTCGAATGAACTTTAAAAAATAATGCTTATATAAAATATGGACTGATCCAACTTAGTCCATTTTGCCAACTCAACCCTTTAATATAAGAGTAAGCATCATATAATTCATTATATATAGGTCAAACTTGTAAATCTTTGAAAAGAAAAAGAAATTTTTAAATGTAATTTAGTCTGGATTATAAACTAGTCTCACAACAAATCCAATTAATTGAAACTTGTAAAAATATTTTAAATTTTATTATAGAGTCAAATATACTATCTATATTAGGTACCAATCAATCACACAACAATCGAAGATAGAAAAAAGAGAGAAAGAAAAAGAAAACAACACACATAATTTATCCTGATTCATCCAATGTGAGTTACGTTCAGCTATTCACTGTATTTCCTCATATATTCATATAATTGCACTCATATTACAAGGAAATATATAAACTTAACCCTAAACAAATACCATAACTATTCATAAATCCAAGTGCAAACTACAAATAATAAAATATAAGACCAATAACAATATGAGACATATTCAACTATAATGGTTAACAAAAATATGAACATGCATTGATTTTTCTAGAGAGGGTGCTGGGTTCCAAACTCAAAGCATATTTTTGTAAAGAGGAAGAAAAATGTCAAATCTATAATATTGAAATATTTTCACTAAAATTATCGCACATAATTTTTTCAATTATTTTATTTCATTACATCATTTATTTTTTATTTATTTTCATATACATATTTCTTAACCTTTTGTATTTATAATTTTTTAAATAAATTATAAAAGTTAATCACTTTGTTTGAAGTAACTCAATTTTTATTTATGAATTAATTACTTGATTTTAGTAATTTTGATTAGTGATTATTTGAATCCTCATTCAATAAATAAATACATATTTAAGTGTAATAATTTTCATTAGTTATTTTTATGTATGATATTTAAATTAAAAATATTATTTATTTTACCTATTTTTTATAAGCCAATAGGTTTTATTAATATTTATTTACCTTTTAAGTAGCACAACATTTTTATAAAGCAAATATTTATTTGAATTAAGACTAAGAAATAAAATTACTTTTATACATTTTTAATATAAAATATTACAATATCAATTAATAAAAAGTATAATAAATATAACTGTTAACGTGATTATTAGGAAAACAAAAAATTATCACACGTAATCTATAATTATATATAAAAAGAATAAGATATTCTAGTGTACAAATTTTTATATCTATTTTATTCTTATAATTAAATTCATAAATTACTACCTATTATTTTAATTCTTATAACTATCTTCCCACATCATCTACTAATTTTTATTTAAAAAAAAATGGAAAAAAGTTAGACACAGTCACACAAAACGCTTGTTTCCCTTGTAATTTATATAAGAGAATAATAGTGTAATTACCCTGTGTGACTGCATAAACCTTTTACATATTAAAATTGGTTGATATGCAATCTTTGTCTTTGCCATTTCAATTTTGACCTAACCCTTGTGTTGTATCAATTCCCCTTACCACAGTTAACATAAGTAACATACTCACACCTTTGTTCTAAGGTCTAACCATTTCGACTTGTTGCAAACTAGATTGAGGATAGTGATCTTTGTCTTCGCCAACAACATCGTCCACTAGAACAAAAAAACAAAGAAGACCCTGAATTATCTGAACTTAAAAGCCACACTTTTTATTTGTTGTGTGTGAGATTTGATTTGATGGGAAAATATCTTGAATCTGCGGCGAGGCTGGAGGAGCTATCGCGGATTGTGTCATCTGCTGCGAAGCCCAATAGGCCAAAGGGAGTGCTACCCAGATCGCCCAACCGTGTGGTCACTCCTCGAAGTGCGAACCCAATTGGTGTTAAGGTCGAACCTGCAAAAAAGATGGAACCTTTGGAAGAAGAACAACAATGTCGGACACCCCTCGCCAAGGTTGTCTCAGATTGCTCCAAGCGCTGGTTTCAGGACACCCTCAAGGAGGCTAAGGCTGGGGACACTGCTATGCAGGTTTTGGTTGCTCAAATGTATTACTCTGGATATGGTGTTCCGAGGGATCCCCAAAAGGTTTTTTCTTCCTTCTTATTTTTATCATTCCATGTGCAATGTAATAATTGATTGCATACCTCTTGTAAAGGGTATGGTCATAGACTCATATATATTAGTGCTTGATTCTTTTGATTATGTTCCCTCCTTGGAATTGGAACTGAGATAGAGTGCAGGGAAGTTGGACATTTTACTTGCTGTTTGATTTGAAATCCCTTTTCTTTTGTTATAATTTTTTATCAGATTGTTGTTTTTTGATTAAAAAGTTCTCTCATATTAGCTTCTCCAAAAGCTGGTTTTTAAGTCAATTTTAGCTTATGGAAGAAGCTTATTTCATTTTTCCTTTTATTTTCTTCTCCTATAAGTGTTCATGGATAAGTTTATCCAAATATGCCTTTAAATTGCTTTGGTGGAAGGGGCTATTAGGGCTTCTAAATCTTGCTCAATTGTCAATCAAGACCCTTCACTGCAGTTAATTTGAATTGTGTAATTGGTATGCTATTAGCTGCTTCTTAACTTCAGTTTACTGACCATACTGTAACAAACTTTGTTTATAGGGGCATATTTGGATTAGTAAAGCATCAAGGAATCGAAATTCAGTTTGGAAAGTGTGCGATAAACGGCCAGGTAAGCTCTACTTTTTGTTGGACTAATGAATTGCGGTTTTTATGTGTCCTGATTGATCTCTATTTTGTGACATTCAGGCTACAGAGCAAGTGATTCTGATTCATGTGAACTGGAGAACAAAGATAAATATTTTCCTTAATTTGCAAGTATAACTCTTTTTTTATTTATTTATAAAAAGATTGAATTTCTATTTCAATTCTATGGTATAGTGTATGTGAACTTATTATCACTGATACTGGTGGTTATTTATTGTAACATCCAAAACATAAGTCAAATTTTGTTAACTGACAGTTGTTCTACAATGGTCTCTTTGAATTAGATGTTGTTGTGTTCATTTTCTTGAAGATGTTATAATATACTAGTAATAAGTTAAAACATCAAGTGTATGGCTTATTTCTTATGCCGATGTAAGCATTGTGTTCTGTTCTTTTTCCCCCCTCCAAATTGATATGCTCCTAGTATTGACCACTCTGCATCTAGGACTTAAAGAGATCTTTCGCTGAGACTTTCATCCATACTCCTCAATTCCATGGGAGATCATAGCTATAAATGTTATCTTCTGATAGTCTGATACTAAATAGCATCTAGTTTACTTTGCCTTGCTGCAATTAGTATGATAAGCTGCCTGAAACTAATTGTGTGTTTGATTCAGTTCTCATTTTGAAGAAATAATCACTTTTTTTTTTTTACCAGCTTCCCGGTAGTTTTTATAAAAGACAAGAAAAATATTTGCTAAACATGCACTGACTAGCAGTCTAGCAGTATTATAATGTAGGATTCTAGGTGTATTCAGTATGATATGCTGCTATAGTATGAAGACTTAAAAGAAGGTCAGGCAGCTGGGCACTGACATCTATTTTGGGTATCTCGTGTCAAAATCAATTAATACTTAGGATGCATTTGGAAGAACTTACTTATTTACAACTTATTTGGAATTACCTCATGATATAAGCTCTTGCGTAAATGTTTGTGAAAGCTTATAAAATTAGTTTATGATCAGTTCGTAAGTTATTTTTAGCTCATTAATTTCAGTAAGCACTAGATAGCTTATGAAAATAGCTTACAACTTATATTAAAACAGTTTAACATTATTTTCTCTTCACTTATAGAAATAACTTGTACATAAGTGCATGTATGATAAACACTCAATTAATAAGTGCTTAATTAAGATTTTTAACCAAACAAGCCCTTACGTAGTGTTTTTGGGTGTTGTTGCTGCAATCAGTATAATAAGCTGACAAGTACAATTGATATTTGTGTATATTCAGTGTTATGTGTCTTGTGCCTTTGAGTCAATTAATAGGATCACACTGTGTATTTAGTTACCCTGATAAGTAAGACTGATTACTGAATTAATTGCATTTGCAGCATTGCGAGCCCAAACTGATATTTGCCTCATGAAATATGGAAGATGTTGATTAGTAATATTCCACTATGACATATGATTGCTTGTGATATCAAATGGATAATCACTTTTTGGTTTTGGTTTTACAAATAGAAAGCTTGCATGCTATCATGGTTGTTGACGATCAGGACCTACTAATGGGAATTTAGAGAAGACTAGGGTGCGATGGCCTTTTACGTTGTGCTATATTGTCTTTTCTCATGCTATTACTTCTCAACACTGGGTAGTATTCCCCCAATTTTCTTTTTTATCTCTTATAAAGTAAATGGCGATTTGGCAATTAATATCACATGATACCGGGCAAGAATCCATTTTAAGAAATGACCTTGGTAATTTTTGTGAATGAGGTCGCTAACTCAAATATCAGATAAATGATGAAAACATAACATCATGAAAATAGTCAGTATTACAAATGTTTATCTTATAGATTCATTTATAGACCCAAAAAGGCAACTAATCTAATTCAAATGATTAATAAACTAAAGGACAAATTTTACATATGGTTTTTTAGGTATTATTTTTCACTTAGAATTAAACTTTTAATTTGGTAATATGCATAATCATTCATGGTAGGAGAGAAATTTTTTCATGTTCATAAATCATGATTACTTATAATCATGAATCTTAAGACTTATTTTTTTTTAGGAACAGTAAAATCAATTTGGTTGACCATCGAAAACATTTAGATAAAATTTTAAAGAATTAAAGAGTTATGTGATATTTTTATCAATTATTTTAATTATTTATTACATTAATAAGAGTAATATGATATTTTTATTATAGTAAAAGAAAAATTAAACTTGAAAAAGTAAGTTTTTAATATTTTTCATAGGAAAATTTCTGTGAAAAAATTGTTAAAATATTATTTTACATGAATCTTATTTAAAAAAAAAAACATATACCAAACATGAAAAACTAAGATTTTTAACCCAAAAATTTCAAAAAAACTCAACTTTTTCCCCACCACCAAATGCCTCCTCAATATAAACCTGTATTTCAAATATTAAACTTCAATTCTAATTGAAAAATAACAAAATAATACTTATGAATTATATGCAAGTGTTGTCCTAAACTAAACTAAACCTATCAACAAAGAAAATAACTCAAAATTCTAATTGAAACAAATGAAAAGATTATTTCACTGTTCTAGATAAATTTTATAATGTATTATGTAAAAGTGAATTAGTAATTAAATTAAGATAGTACACAGGCAAACTTCAAGAAAAGAGAATTAATGGAAGATTTCTACAATTACAAATTATTAATTCATTGAATAGAAGAAGTCCCAAAGCCTTTTGTTTTTCCAGTGAAAGAAACAACAAAAAAAATCATTGAATAGTGAGCATTGCGCGCTTTAGTTGATTTGATGATAATTGAAGATAAAGATTTATTTTTGTTGTTTCACTGCATATTCCTATGTTGTTTTGAGGCGAAGCATGATGCTTGCCGACCTCACTTGCAAATTAGTGGAATCCAGACAACTCCCAAACCATAAAATAGGATTATAGTTTCACCTTTTGTTTGAAATATTTCTTACAGAAAGTAAAAGCTTCCACAATTCACGTTAAGAATCCAATTGTCTTGTATTTGCTCCATTTCACGCGGTTCCATAAATCGTTAGAACCCCACTTCTCTCTCTTTCTTTCTTTTCTTTTGTCTGTTTCTCTTTCACTTCTCATCTCTGTCCTAGCCAGAGAGTTTTACTCGCACCTCTTCAGCTTTCAATCATGGCAAATGTAAGGCTTTTTATTAATTTCATGCTTTCTATTTGCAACTATGACACTGAAAAGGCTTTTCTTGTTGCATGTCATCATCAGGTTGTGGAAGTGAAAGTCGGTTTGCACTGTGATGATTGTATCAAGAAAATCCTCAAGGCCATCAAGAAAATTGAAGGTTCTTAATTAATTTTCCAAACACCAATAACACATAATCACTTTTTGTGTTAATTAGTTTAAAACTTGGTGTTCTTTGCAGATATTGAAACTTATAACGTGGACACAAAGCTGAACAAGGTCATTGTTACGGGAAACGTCACAACAGATCAAGTGATCAAAGTCCTTCAAAAAATTGGCAAGAATGCAACTGCTTCGGAAGATACTCAAACCAATAAGTGAACTTGTTTAGGATAGCACCCTTTTTTCCCCTCGAAACATATCCTTCTATACTATGTACTCTGAACAATAATCTATATATTGTCTTGAATTCAATTGCAACACTTGATATATGTTTTTTTTTCTTTTTTTAATTTTAAAAGAGAGGTTATGGAACCATTGGATGATTGATTGATTATGCAGTTCTTTAGCTGTTCTGAAGTTTCATTTCACTAACCTATGTATCCTTACAGTTAATGTAACTTTTATTATGTAAATTACTGACACGAAATTTCTATTTTGATTGAAAACAACACTAAACTGTATTGTCTTTTATTTGAGAAATTTAATTTATATATACCGATATTGTAAAGTTTTTTCACAATGATATTTACTTGTAAATTATTTTCTATGATAAAAATTTTACTCTTTAAAAGTTATACCTACCAACTAATTTTTAATTAATTGATAATATAAAAAACTAATAGCACATAAAAATTAAAATGTATTTAATGTTATAATCGGTTTATTGTGTATACAAGTGGGGATAAAATTGAAAGAAGCAAAAAAGTGAGCATGAGCAACACCACGAAAATGAAAATGGATGATATTAATAATGCTAAAGTAGGAGTCTGAATTTTTTTAGATCATTGTTAATTTTTATTTGGGTGATTCGAACCCGCAATTTTTTTTATCTTTTATCTTTTTCTTTATTATTATATCAATCTTATATCTACTTGCAGTCTCACTTATTGTTATCTAGAAATATTGAATTCGTAAAAAAAAACTAGAAATGTTGATTTGGGACGGTGGATCCTCATCCATGCCATGCTGCAAAAAAGTTTAAACTTACACGTCCCTTAATTTCCTTGTCTGATAATATTATCCATTAACCACGATGCATTTCTATGGCAATAGCTTTTCAATTTACGTAGTTATGTGGATTTGCTAAAAGGTCTCTAGTTAATATGATTTGTATCCTCCAAACCCAGTTGTATAAATATAGATATAAATATTCCCTGACTTTGCTACAAGTCTATAGCCACCTTACTTGAAGGCAAACCGTTAAATATGTCAAACGCAAAATACAAGGTCAACCTCTTATTCTCTTGTGTATACTTTTTCATGGGTTTAGAGCACTGTTATCCTTCTCATGGAAAAGTACTTTTTAACAATAAACAGAAGAACAACTAAGGTTTTTTTTATTTTCCCTTGATATTGATTCACAAATATGGCCGCTGTATCTGAAATTGGAAACAAGTCATTGGTATGCCAAGATCCCCACAGTTTTGGTCACCTTGATGTCTGGCACGCAGGCAACCCATTAGAATCCCCCACTTGTCTTCTCTTTCTGCAGGTCTCTATGATGACCATGGTCACACAGTTAATGGACGCATGTTTGAAGCCACTAGGTCAATCCTCCCTTGTATCCCAGATTCTTGTAAGCTTTCTCTAAGCTAATACATTTTACAAGGTGTTTTAATGATGGTCACTAGAATCAATGCTCTATGACCATGTAATTCTAAATATAATGATTAATATCTACATAAACATTAGCAACACACTCCTTTAATACATTCTTTATTATAGACTATAATTTGTTAAATACTATAAAGTTTTGTGATTATGCATATTTTATTCAATGAACTTTACTCATGATTTTGTAGTATCTAGTAAATTTTAACTAATAATGAAAAGTGTGTTGGAAGAAAATATATTACACGGTCTCTGGCCACCACGCGACCATTGTTCCAGTCAATCTCCACATGACACAATCAAAAATTTCAATTTACAAGAAAGACACTTGTAGATTGACAGGACCGTGATAGCCGAGGCCATGTAATAATTTCTCGTGAGAGTGTGTGTTGCTACCACTCCTACCACCAATAATGTAAAAATGTGATTTGTGTATCAACTGAACAGAAAGATCATTGCTTGTTACAGCAACCAGTGTTAACAAATGATGCATGGTAACAGGGTGGAGTGCTGTTTGGCCCATCAATGTTGGGGAACAAAAACATTCTGGGGCAAGCCTTATTTCCTGTAAAGGGTGCTGTAGTGCTTGAAACAGTTGCATCGTTTGGCCTTATGTTCTTCTTCTTCATATGGTGTGTTAAAATGGATATTGGCACATTGATGAAGACTGAAAAGCTGGCCATCACTCTTGGTATTTCTGTGTTTGCACTTACATTGGTTATCCCTACTGGACTGGCCTTTCTGTTGAAGAAATATGTTACAATGAACGGGAGCCTCGCAGAGGCACTGCCCTTTCTAGCTCTCTCACAAGCCTTAACTGTATTCATTAGCATAGCAGTGCTCTTGAAAGATCTCAAAGTCCTTAACACTGATATAGGACGTTTAACCATGTCAGCAGCAATGTTTGCTGATATAGCTGGCTTTACCTTGACAGTTATCATTTTTGCTGTACTGCAGAATCGGAGTGGTAGCTTTTCGACACTAGCAGGCCTCCTTCTGTCCGTAGTTGCACTCTTTCTTGTTATTATATTTGTGATGAGGCCAGCAATACTTTGGATTGTAAAGCACTCAGGTGGCGGTTCGGTTAATGAAATCTGCGTTGTTTGCATCTTTCTCTTGGTTCTCTTATCTGCATTTATCAGTGAGTTAATTGGGCAGCATTTTATTATGGGACCAATAATTTTAGGCCTGGCTGTTCCAGAAGGGCCACCCATAGGAGCAGCTTTGTTGTGTAAATTGGAGACAATCTGTATGGGATTTCTTTATCCAATCTACCTCGCTGTTAATGGATTGCAAACTGATATCTTCAAAATTAACTTGCAGTCTCTGTGGATTGTGGGTCTCGTAGTGATCGTGGCTTTCTTTGTAAAGATTGGTGCTGTCATGTTGCCAGGATACTATTACAATCTACCCATGAAACAATGTTGTGTCATTGGCCTCCTTCTAAATGGAAGGGGTATAGCTGAGCTTACCATGTACAATATGTGGGTTGGAAGCGAGGTATGTATGTATGTGCATATGAGATTGAGACTAGTGAATTTAATTTCAAATTGATGCCTAAAATGTGTTTCAGGTCGTCAAAATTAGTCTTAAGTCACTAGAATTCACTGGTTATAAAAAATA
Organism: Glycine latifolia; assembly: GCA_013407115.1. Classification (NCBI taxonomy): domain Eukaryota; kingdom Viridiplantae; phylum Streptophyta; class Magnoliopsida; order Fabales; family Fabaceae; genus Glycine; species Glycine latifolia. The sequence goes on from CM023958.1 coordinate 1,905,680, forward strand.
AGAAAACCAAAATTAAATTTTTTAAAGTATATGGATTAAACGAACAAGTCATTGGTTAGAGTGATATTGGACTTCGTCCCCTTAAACAAGGTTTTAGGTTCAAGTTTTGTAGATGGAAAAAACATGGTTGGGAGGGGAAATCCCACTAAAGTTGTTCAGCCAGGTTTCCCATCAGATATTAGTTATGGCAAAGATGGTGATACTCCATCCAATAACATAGTTACAAAAAAAAAGTATATGGATTAAGACCAAGGTTAATTGAGGGACATAATAAAACACATTCCCTTGGTTGATTAACTAACTTAGTCTAAAACTTGTTCTCTTGTCTATGGCAGTTAATATCGGAACAAGAGTTCACTTTGATGGTGGCCTCCATTGTAGTAGTAAACGCTATCCTAGCACCACTGATAAAATACACATATGATCCTTCAGAACAATATCAGACCGGAAGAAGATGCACAATTCAGCATACTAGGCCAGATACAGAGCTCCGAGTCATGGTGTGCATTCACAACAATGAAAACCTCCCCACAATCCTGAACCTCTTAGAAGCATCCTATGCAAGCAGAGAGAGCAAGATTGGGGTCACAGCATTAGTCCTAGTGGAGCTTCAAGGAAGAGCCAGGCCTATTCTTGTTGATAACCAAAACCAACCCCATGATGAGCTGCGCTCAAAGTCTTGCAACGCAAGTCACATTGACAATGCATTGAGGCAATATGGACAACAGAACGAAGGATGCGTATCTGTTCAATCTTTCACTTCAATCTCCACCTTTGAAACCATGCATGATGATATTTGTAGAATTTCACTAGACAGTGGATCCAACATTTTGATCTTGCCATTCCACAAGAGGTGGGAAATTGATGGCACCGTTGACATTTCTCATAGGACCATCCAAACCATGAACATTAATGTCCTCCAAAGGGCCCCATGTTCTGTGGGAATTCTAGTTGATAGGAGCATCTTGAATCCTTCTCCTTCACTCTTGATGGCTAGAGCAGCATTCTATGTCGCGGTGTTCTTCATTGGCGGTCAAGATGACTTAGAGACATTAGCCTATGCCTCTAGAATGGCTAGGCATGAATGTGTATATGTAACTGTGGTAAGGTTCCTTCTATTTGGAGAGGAGAATTCTAAAGATAGAAAACGTGACAGTGATCTTATAGATGAGTATAGATACTATAATGCCGGAAATCGAAGGTTTGAGATTCTGGAGGAATTGGTGAAAGATGGGATAGAGATGTCAACATGTATAAGAAGATTGATAGATTATTTTGATCTAGTGATGGTGGGAAGGGAGCATCCAGAGAGTGTTATTTTTCAGGGACATGATCAATGGAGTGAGTGTCAAGAGCTAGGGGTCATTGGAGACATGCTAGCATCACCAGATTTTGTGACCAAGGCATCGTTGTTGGTGGTGCAACAACAGAGAATAAGAGGGAAGTTTGTTAAACACAATGTGAATGCCAATCCAGTGCCTAATCAAAGAGATCAGCTCCTAAATGATGTTCCAATTCATGAAACCTTTAGTCCATCATGTACTATTTCGGTGGACAAATATGACAAAATGTAGATAGATAGTGAATTTTCGTTGTTATATATATATATATATATATATATATATTATGCAAATCACGGATTTTCATTTAAAACCACAATGTTACTTTCGGCAAAGCAATGAAAAATTAAAATTGATCATCACATATGGTTAATACTTAATACTAATACATTGCCCTCACTTAATAATTTTGAATTACAAAAAATACTGGAATAGTGGAATCGTACTAACTTCCTTAAAGGTGTGAAGAGGCATAAATGGAAAAATGTGATTTTATTTAATATAAATGAGTAAATCTGTTTGGTTCTGCACAATACTGCACAATAGTTATGAACGTTCAAAGTCTGTCTTACCCAACTTTGTATGATATTCAACCTTACGGGCATGTAATGAGAAAATTCCCTTAATTCTACTAAAATAAAAATCAAAACAAGGATAAAAAGAAGATATAGATAAAATCCTTAAGCTACAAGTCTAATCAGCAAGAAAAAAATATGATCCAGAATCATCAAATGTTTACAATTCCAATTAATCTCTTTGTAACACGTAGTATTAATTCTTTTCGTAAATTAAAAAAATTCAACTACGTGTTGTGTAAATTTACAAAAATTATATACACATAACAATCTCAAATAAAAAAATAATTTCTCAATGCTCATCCACAGAAAGGTTTAAACTGCACGTCTTCATAATGTGGATTCCTTAATACAGTCAGTGTATATATATAAACCTAAAAGTCATTTAGAAGGTCCTAATAAGTTGCTGAAGCAAGCCAATCTTTCAATAAAGCAATGATCATGGAAGGTGATATTTGCAAGGAAAGTACCTGATGAATTTCTTGGTAAAGCAAGAAATTATGTAAACAAAGACATTGGCGTCAGGAAACAGCATCTCCATTTTATGTGTCAATTTATGGTGCGTATTTAAACATCATGTCAAATAAAAGAAAGAGATTCTTACGACTTTGTACCATTTCATGCTGTAATTGAGGGGTACACATTGAAGAGAACCTAAACCATTCTCATCGAATAATACCGATTCGTCAAATAAAAAGTGAATAAATTATATTGGCCAAAAAAATAGAATAAATTACACTATTTTCCAATTATTTCTGACTTTTTTAGTTTTTTCCCTCTCTCTCTCTCTCTATGTCTCTCTCTAAGTTATATATTTATATACAAAAAGACGAAATTCGTAAGACAATCTTATTGGTATTTTAATTTTCTCTATCCCATTGATTATGTCTAACCATTTATATATATAATATTGTATTACTTGTAATTAAATGAAAACAGAAAAATGTTATAATCACTTTCAAAACTGTAGTTAATAAACCTAAAACCTTAATTAAATCAAGCAAAATCAATGGATAAGATGGAAGTTTAGTGATACAAAAATATATACAGGTATAGTGAGAGAATAAAAAAGTATAAAAAAAAGTTGAGGAAGTGTGAATCTACGAGAATATGAAGGATGAAAATTGGTTAAGTTAGATTAGGTTAGACTTTATAAAATATGCATGAGTTTGATTTGTTTTTTAAGGTTCGAGCTTAGTTTATTTAGTTGATATAGACTACATTTAAAAGACTGACTTAAAAGTCTCTTTAAAATACATAATAATAACGAAAATGGATTAAGTTAGATTTGGTTTTTTTTCTTTTTACTGGTAGTTAGATTATGTTAATCTTTATAAAACATATATGGATTATTTTTTTTTAAATTAAGGTTCAAGCTTAATTTATTTAGTTGATATATAGACCACTTTTAAAAATCTGACTTGCAAGTCTCTTTAGAATACATAATAGTGAAACTTGATTAAGTTAGATTAGAGTTTGATTATTTTTTTTAAATAATAATTAAGGTTCTAGCTGTTATATATATATATATATATATATATATATATATATATATATATATATATATTAGTTTATATAGACTACTTTCCAAAGTCTGACTTAAAAGTCTCTTTAGTATACATAATAATATAACCTTTTAATTTAGTTAAAAAAATTGTCTCCAAATAAATTAATAAATCCAAACTTATATACAAGTTAACAGGTTTAAGTCTTAAAATAGTAATATATAAAGAATTAAAGCATTTCAATGAAAAATAATATTATAATAATTATATTATTAATTCACTAAAACCATAATAAATATATTCTTCTTCTTATTGTTGTTGTTATTTATAGACTTTGGTGTGTATATATATAGAGAGAGGGTCATTTTATATGAGTGAGAAAACTAAATGTTATTATGAATTGTCAAAATTAAAATACACATGTCATATGATTTTCTTAAAAACAATTACGTAAATTTTTTTACTAAAATAATCATATGATTTTAAAAAATAATTTAAATAATTTATATATAACTATATATCGTTTAAATTTCTTTCTTTCGTCATTTTACAAAATTATAAGTATTAATGAATACAAAATGATAAGTACCAAGTGTATGGATCAGCCTCATGTGAGGTTGTTTTAATGTAACTAATAATCTTAAATTCGAATGTTGAATCAAATAGGCAATTAATTTTAAATATTTTAAGAGATAATTTTTTGGTTCATAATGATTTTATTGATTTGGGTAAAGTTATCTCAGATAAAAAAATACATATAGTCTATACTAAAAAATTATTTTCTAACTAAATATATTTTCACAGGCTCCACACAAAAAGGAAATAACAAAATTTTAAGAGAAAGTATATTTACACTCATCAGTTTGTTAAAATTAAAATGGAGTAGAAATTGAGAGAAAAGAGAGGAAATATTTAAAATAAATGTTGTTTTGTATAAATAAAATGTGAAGGAAAGAAATAAAAAACTGGTGAGTATTACTCAAAATTGTTTCTATACTAATGGAAGGAAAACTGATAAAGAAATTGAATACAATAAAGAAAGAGACCAACTTACAACTAATATTTAATTCAAGCATAGTTAGTTAAGTGCTTGGAACATAATAATTGTGTAACTAAGTCTTACGCAGGTTAAGATTTATGTGACCTAGACTAGAAGCATTCAATTGAAACTAGTATTATTTGTGTTCTCATTCCTATCCTAGGGATTTTTATTCTTGGTCCCTTCCCTATGTCTAGTAACTGGTTGTCCCCGTCTTTAACTTCTCATTAATTATTATTATGGGCATTTCGTAAAAACATTTCTGAACAATCAGAAGGGTTACATAAATGGTATAATGGTCACTAATGTGATATGGATCGACAACCAATCAATATTGGATATATAAGATTAAAGTTCCGTATTAATTAATAGACGACCAATATGATACATAGTGTTTTAGTCTCAAATACTTGAACGTGAAGAGACTTAAAGTCCTGCATCAATCGACACATGAATAGTATGATACACAAGCATTTAGTGTCAAATATGTGAAAATGAAAAATTTTAAAGTCTTGTGCAAATCAATAAAATATCGATATAGTATATATAATAAATTAAAATGCAATTTTTTTCTTATTTCTCTTAAACTAAATACTATCGACTCCATTCTATTTCTTATTTATTTCCATTACTCTATTTCTCACCTATTTTCATTATTTTATTCGTTTCTTTTATGTTTTTATCCACTTTATTTATCACCTCTTTCTTTCTTTCTTTCTTTCTTTCTTACTGAATAGTAAACAAGCCTTTTGAGCCGAAAGCCCGAAACAATCATTTTATATGAAACAGCTTAATTACACTCTGGTGGTGTGTGGTGTAAAGTTAAATAAACTTTTCAAAAATGGTAAATTATAAGGTGAGGGACCAAAAATGTGAGATTAAAAATAACCGTTTCATATATTATTAAAATAAATAAATGGCTAAAATTGAATCATTCTCCGTATATCATGATCACCCATTTATTTTCTTAATATATCTAGCAATTATTTTTAACTCCATATAGCCATTTTTGACCCTCATCTTAAAACTCACCTTAAGAAATATATACACTTATTTTAATTAAATTAGTACACAACTTCAAATTAATTATTAGAAAGTGTTATTTTTTAACTATTTATCAAATTAGGAAGTTTATGTCACGTTATCCTAAAATCGTTACATAAACCAGTAATTTTTAATGTCACGATACAATTTTTTAGAAGAAAAATTGGGCTGAAACCCATATGACATGGGATGCATTAGTCAGAGTAACACTTCCTAAATCATCAACTTAGTTAGTGGCATGCAACATGTCGTTAACCTAATTTTTTTCTAAAAAAAAATATAAATATCACCAGCTGATGTCGCGCCACCCTCAACGCCTAGCCCAGTGTAAGCGCACTACGAAATCAATGCAGCCAGTTTGGTCATGTCAGACTTGGAAACTTATAATAAATTTTATAATATTATTCAATTACGTACAAAGTATTATGCATAATATCTTAAATGTTAAAAGTTTCATTACCAGTATTTTTCATTAGATAAACTTATTTAATACTCTTTCTAGACTTGTATATATAAAAAAAATTATATGTTGGATTTAAATATAAATGAATTTATTTTATTTTATCTTATTTAATATTATCATTCTTAAAATATTCTTTATTTAATTTTAATTTTATTTTTAATAATTTCTTTTTGTTAATGATAAGTTTTAATGAAAGATATTTTAGAAATAATTTTATATTTTATTTGAGATTAGAAAAATTAAATGATGTCAATTAACTTTTTTAGTTGATGTAAAATTAGTTATTTTTGTTTATATGTAAATTTAGATGAAATATACTTTTGTTCAAAAGACTAAATTAGGTAAAAATGATCACCTGATCAAGTGTTGTAGAATTGTTGAAGTCTTGAATTTAAGTACTAACTTCTTAAGCATATAACTTTGTAAAATACTAATTTTTTTAATTATTATCTATAAAAATTCTATTCAATTATTAAAAAATTGTCTCTAGTAAGAAAAATATCTGTGACTTAGAAAAAAATTTAGTTGGGTTGATTTTTGTAGCATCTAATCTAATTAGGTGTTGACTCTAATTTTTATTTTGACGGAAGAAAGTTGAGAATGGCGAGAAAGTGTTGAAACAGTATTGGTTGTCGACATGTCGTGTCTGAGACGTGTACGTGTACCTTCCTTACCTAAAAATAAATGACAATTAAAAAGTGTTTATTTGGGACACGCTTACGGCTTATCCAACTTCACAATTTTAAAAGTACCACTCCGGGTGCTATGTTACGTGGGCGTCAGTCTATTTTTTCTTTTTAAATAAGATAAATTAGTATTTTAACCAACTATATAATTGATAGATTGAATTTTTAAAAATATATAATTAAAATTTATAATAAATAAATATTTTAAAATATATTAATTATATTTTTATTTATAATAAATAATTTATATAATGATATAATTGTTTTAGTTATAGATATTAAAAATATTTAAATTCAATTTACAAATACAGATGAAAAAAATATATTGAAAGAGATGAAAGGTTGAGAATTTTTTTTTAAAATATCGTTATTAAAAAAATTCATTGAAGAATAGTTTTTAAAAAAAACTCTCATAAAAGATATATATATATATATATATATATATATATATATATAT